>JAHZNC010005124.1:0-26725 GCA_027744095.1 Zhuqinia jingwanae | reverse complement strand
GGGTCGACTAATCACCTTGTGCTGATTTTGTTTACACAGAGCTTTATACTTTGAACGATTGAATGGACTTGGACTTAAATACACCTGATGTTAAGATACTTTACGTCTAGGATGTCATTTTAAATTCGTCGCGTCTGTTGACAGTGTCAGTGAATTGTTGATTTAAGCAAGTTAATCGAAAGTAACTAATGAGAGGATGCCCTCGACGTCAGCATCCACGGCGGGCTCTTCTACAACGTCAACGTCAACCCCGACCCCCTCACTAACAGGATCCCTTGCAGGCATGAATAATGCCGGTGGTGAACCAGTCAGTGCTACTAAATTGGTTGCAATGCTGGCTACACAAACTGAAAAACCCTCACATTATAAGTAAGTTTGTTGCTTGTTGAAGTTATACGAAGTTGTGCAAAAAGTTATGTAGGTTTGGTTTAAAAGTGCATTATTTCTTCGTCTTTGTTATTTAGGTATTTGAAGGAATTCCGAGTTGACCAGTGTCCGTTATTTCCTCAGCATAAATGTACACAGCATAGACCGTTTACATGCTTCTATTGGCATTTTCCAAATCAGAGAAGAAGAAGACCCATTCTTAAAAAACGTGACGGACTTTTTAATTATTCTCCGGATACTTATTGCACTAAATATGATGAAACTAATGGAACGTGTCCAGATGGAGACGAGTACGTTTGTAAAAATTATTGAATTCAAAATTTATAGTGCACGATTTACGGTGATTTTGTGTAAATTTGAGGTTTGTTATTCATTTTTTATAGTGGAGAACTCAAAAGTTAATAATAATAGTATCATTTTCAGTTAACAACATGTAACGCAACTGATCAATTTGTTTTTTTTGTTTTGCAGATGCTAATTACGTTTTAATGAATTATAAAACAGAGGCTTGTAAAAAGCCTCCTAGATTATGTAGACAAGGATATGCATGTCCACAATTTCACAATTTACGAGATAGGAGAAGATCTCCGAAAAAGTTCAAATATAGATCAACACCTTGTCCCAATGTAAAGCATGGAGATGAGTGGGGAGAGCCAACGCAGTGTGATGATGGGGATGAGTGTGCATACTGTCACACACGCACTGAACAGCAGTTTCATCCGGAAATTTATAAATCGACAAAGGTAGGATCATTAAAATACAAAATATCGTGTTAAGGTTATGGGTACAAGTAAAATCCGTCAGATAAACATATTTATCAAGCCTTTTGTTTCCTTCCTTAGTGTCACGATGTCTTCACGAACAACTATTGTCCTAGGGGGCCTTTTTGTGCATTTGCCCATGCAGAACATGAAATGTCAATAAATAGGATTCTTCCGACAGATACTAACTTAGGAGATATTTTATCAAATGTGTTGCCAGCAACGGGCACATGTGGAATGGCTGGTAGTGCAGCATCTGTCGCAGCAATGTTAAGCGCCGGTGGAGGACTTGTAGGCCCAATAGGAACCAAACCTGGTGACCCCTGTAATATCACAAATAATGGAAACAGTAGTAACGGGAATGGAAATGGCGGTCCTCCCGGAATTATTGGCGGCGTTACAAATTCATCTTTAAGCGCATGCTCCTCAGCATCAAATGTGTTAGGAATGAGTAACAATACTAATGGTATTGTGGATGGAATGGGAGGATTTCTAGGTGGCTTGCCGGATTTTTCGGATGTAATGCGGAATACATGTCGTTCTCCACCGGAACATCTGCAGCAGCAACATCAAGGCTCTATTACTAATAATCATGGAAATGGGGGAGCAAGTGTTCCGTTTGGAGCGCAAAGTTTTGCAAGTGCAGTGTCATCGTATAGTGGAGTGGCAGCCGCAGCGGGTGTCATCTCAGCTGACAATAGATCTTCTAGCAATAATATTTCGAATTCTAGTAACAATAATAGTGCAACGCTTGGGTCTGCAGGAATGCTAAATCATCAGCAACATCAACATCATCATAGTGGCAAATTTTTTGATAACAAAGGTTCCCTGATGGGGCCAGGAAATGGTAGCGGTGGTAATGCCCCAGGGTTTGATATGGTTGGTGGCGGTTTAATGAATGGACCTGTGGGCTCCTCTTGGAAAGCGGCTGGAAATAACGGAACACTAGGAAATCAAAGTTTGTATGATAACATAGATAACGCATTTTCGCTTGGATTTCCGATGGAACAGGATAGAGACTATAGTCTTTTCCCATCCGCCGGTTTAAGTAAGTTTATTTGAAAGTGATAATTCATATTAAAGTCTCGAATTGAATATTTTATTGAATCGTCAAGTTTTTATGTGCTGGATTGTTAACTTGTATTTTGTTGTTTGACTGAAGGGCAATCTGATCAAAGTCGAGATGATTCACCTAGTGTAATAGATAAAGATTTAGACGATCACTTTTCATCAGGTGAAGTTAACTGTGAGCATTTATTAAAATTTAAAAGTTTCCCCATATGTGGTTGTCAATGTTCTCCTGAACCAAGAATTTATGTGTTCTTATTCATGTGTGTTTATATGTATGTGCAACATTTTACAGGTGGTTCCAAACCCGTCACCATTCCTGTATCGTCATCTGTGTCATCCAGTTCTACGAACTATTTTAATCGGGAAAGGTTTCCGAGCGGTTCCTCCTCTTTGGGCAATAGTTTAAATAATTCTTTTCAATTAGGATCAATGTTTTCGAAACCGGAGTCTATAGATCAAGTAAGAAGAAGCATTTAAGAATTTTACCCTCATCACAATACATCTTAAAATTAATATTTTTGGCACAGTATATTGATATCATTATTTGTTGATCTTCCTTCTAGTCGGATATGATAACGAATCAATTAGGCTTGTTTGACTTTTCATCACCGCGCGCAAGCACGTTATCTCCGAGAACGACAACGATGGTAGGAAGTAATGGATTATCGAGTAGTGGTCTTTCGTCTTCGATAGGAGGAGTTGCTGCACCTGGACCAGTTGGTTCCAGCTCCGTTGTAGCAACCACTTCATCAAGTAGCATAAATGGATTACTGGGATACGTTAGTCGACCTGACCTATGCTATCAAAACATAGCCACTTTACAACACTATTTGAAACAGTCTAAAAGTATTGCGGACGCATTAACTAAGGCCATTAACACGTTATCAGATAAAGATAGCCCTAACTATCATTGTTTACTCTGTAAAATGAAAGGTAGACTGATTTCTTATATATATTTTTTTAAAGTTCATATTTCTTAATGTATTATTTGACCAAAAAAAAATTTTTTTTCTCCAGATAAACCGAGGACGATAGTGTTGCTTCCGTGTGATCATCAAGTTTTATGTAATAACTGTTACGCAGTTGCTAGAAGTTGTCCGCTTTGTGGAGCAGCAATATTGACAAGAAAAGTAGCAAGCCAGTATCCGGGTGACCTCTGACCTTCACCTAACCTTTTCAATCCTTTGAATAATAACAATTATAACAACAGCAACATCTATGAAGACAAAGAAAGATCAGAAATAGCAGCATCAGCATTTATCCACTTTGAACGTCATCACATTCAAAATCAGCCAACTTCGTCAATGTCAATAATTGGACAACTACAGCAATCGGAAGAAGAACAAGAACAAGATAATGAAGACCCAGACTTTTATGATACCGCTAATAGTTCATCACTGTTATATTCTCGCCACCAACAACATCATTACCATCACCAACAAGTTTTTGAAGATTTACTTCCAATATCCTCATGCTCTTCTCGTTGCGTTTCCTCTCTTTATTCAGTCTCCCCAGACAAATAAAATCAAAGAAATGAGGAAACTATGTACTAAATTAGTTTTTAACATTCGTCACACAGAGGAACCTGATTACTCTGTATTAACTTTGTTTTATCTGCGACATTACGCCCATTATGGTGCAATAATTCTCGTTTTAGTAAAATAAAATTTATTTAGTGCGGACTCCAGCGTACCATTGACTGCGTAAACTTTCAATTTGTTTAAGGTGATGTTTATGAAACGAATGATATATAGATGGATAAGGAGGATTATCATGCATATTTATAAATGTGAAAATACAAAATCTATGCAATTTATTTATTTATTTATTGGTAAAAACAAAAGTATTTAACACAATTGTAGATTCAGATTCTAAATCAGTTAATATCATTGAGCTGTCGTCATCTCTGATCTTTAAACATTTGTGATTCTTCCTTAAAAAAAGCATTCAGTCTTATAATGGCTTTTACTACAAATATTTATATGTAATGAAAAAAACCTTGACAAGAGCAACAAAAAGTACGAAGAAATGGTATGCAATTTAAAATATAGGCTGAATATAAAAACCGTATAAAATAAGATACACTATTACAATCCCCAGTTTTAGGTAGAACATCAATCGTGAAAAAAATACCTGATAAGAATAAGAATTAAAGAATTTTTTATTCTTGTGGCTTGAGAGAAAAAAGTGAAGATACTAGAGGCAACACTGAACTTTTGACGAAAAAAATATTTACTTTTTTGATGCTTGCGAAAAAAAAGTTAACTAAATACCTTAAAACTTATTATTATAATTATTGCACAGAACGGAAATATTGTTATTATTCAAATGATAGAAAAAAACACTCACTCGTCGAAAAAATTAAATGTTTTAAAGATAATAAAACAATAACTATGAATATGTTTATAAAACTGATGATGATGATATAACAATGATTTATTACTATATATTATTATTATTATTAAAAAATGTAGGTTAGGTAGACAACAAATTCTATTAAATTATGTAAAAAAAGAAGATAATAATATCCTGTATAAAAGATGAAACTCGCTTCTGAAACCGAAAACATTTTTAGGACGATTGTGCATTTTAAGAGGGGGACGCAGCAGATATTATTGTTATTATATATTAATTAATTCTGATGTTATTATGAATTATATTATTATTTAATTTTAAGTTATAATCATTATTGTTATTATTAAATTCTAGGACTGCTTTGCATTTTGCATTATATGCTGATTTATGGGTTGTTGATTGATGAGGAGGAGATATAATGAGAACATGAACGATTATATATTATATGAACGATAAAAATTATAATAATTGTTTCATTTGTTTTCCTCTCGTCGCGCTGAAATATTAAACTATATACACACTATATATACCAAAAGTGAACTGCACCGATATATACATACATATACATACACACGACATTACATTACTATATTAAAAAATTCAAATGTAATAAAAATAAAATAATACCTACATGTAATAAGCATAATAAAATTTTATGATGGATTTTATGAAATGAAGAATAAACGGAGGACAGTTATGTATGACAAAAAAGAAAACTGAAGAAACTTTATATGAAAGAACGAATATTATATATATATATTATAAATATGTTATAAATATTAAATAATGATTATAAATTATAAATAATGGAAAAACTATACTACAATATTTATAAATACTATATATGCAAATAATATGAAATATATATATATAATTTTTGACATTTAAACAAAAATGAAAATGAAAACTGATTGAGTGTTCGTAGTACATTTTTATTTAAAAAATTCGCATAATATGCAAATATTAATTTTTTAAAGTTGCAACAATAATATTTTTTATAGGCTGTGAATGTATGAAATTCACATATGTGAATGGAAACTTTCAATCTCAAGTGAATCTCAATTCTCCCCAATTCATGGCAAATTCACAATACCATCAACAACATTAACTATGCATGCTCTGATCTTTGTGGTTAATTATCTATACTTTCCAAGCAACTTTTTACATATCTTAATCTTTACGCACAAAATATACTCCCTAGGAGGAGTATGTGCTCTTCTGTGATGTATATGACGAGCAGTATGTCGGATTGTCAAAGTCATCTTGACGCTTTTCCTTATTTGCTACTCGACGAATTTTATTGATTTTTCAGACGGAAACAATTACCAATGTTGACCAAAGTTAGTTTTTACCAGTTGGTAATACCCAAAACATACGAAAACGTGTTCCGTTTTACTTAACCGTGAGTGCACCAAAATTTAGTGATGTTAAATTCTATTATTCGTTGCTGTACGTATTTACATCTCGAGATTATATTATGGCCATGGCCATGCCTACTTTTGTGCGTGAGCCTGCATTTTGATGTTTAATCAACCAATTGCATTGAAAAACTTGCATAACGTACAACGTAACTATGCCAAATGCAATAACAGTTCCACTAACATCGCCAGCTCTGCAAGATAGCTGTTATTCAATTCAAAGTGCATAATTTGCATAGATACCTACCTACATACTTACGATCTTACGAACTATGATGATATATGTAGGCCACAAACTTCACATCAAATCTTTTACTATTTTTATTTTATTTATTTTGTTAATTTTTTTTAAATTCTCTGGCTGGATACAGAACGAAACGACTTTTACGATTGCATAAGCTATATATTGTCATTAAATTAAATATGGAGACCTTGTATGTATTTTTGTATGATGTTGTCATAAATACATTAATATAAATACATAAAAATTATAATGGTAGAGAACAATGGCATTGTTCCTAGAATTTTTAAACGAAAAGATTCCTGTTTAAGAGTTGGTCATGTAAAGCAAATGACGATGAACGTTTTCATAAAAATCTTAACAAGAAATAAATAGTTTGATTTTAGGCATATAAAAACTTGAAACTGCATTGGAGCATGCGAAAATGAAAATATTATGCTATAAAAGCTCTGCTGACAGTGGCAGAGATGTCAACGCTGAAGGAAGAGATGCAAAACAATATATTCAAATGAATTTAACAATTTTTTCTTCCATCCGATCCAAATCATTAGATGAAAGTTTGTTGCTATTTGCGTTGTAATTTTGTCATAAATTTTATTAGCATATTGTAGGATTGATATTGATGCAATATTGATCTCATGATCTTTATGAATTGATGCCAAAATTTAGTTTCCCATTAAAAAATAACTTCTATATTATAAAAGTAAAGTATGATAACCGCCAACCGGATAACTATGTATATATAACTGCATATTCGCAGATTGTATTTAGAAAGTACGTGTTTAGGAATCATAATTTCGCCATATTTAAGCAACACCAAAAAACAAAATTAAAATGACAATGTCAAAACTATGTACAAGTTCATATATAAAGGATAACATGACATTACCATTAGCAAATGCTACCTGCTAATGGTAATACTATGTTTTTTTATGCTTCAGAATTCCTGCATCCGCTAGCTCATCTTCCAGAAAAGTGCGTACGTGCTTCTCTTCCAAAATAATGCAATATATGATATTCATATATTATCATTTAATGACCCCTTCTCATATTTTATTAGCGTATGATATGATGTGTATAAAAAACTGATGAAGTTGACAAGAGTCAAGGCAAAGGGCAAAGAGCAACAAACTAAATAGCTATCCGCAATATGAGCTAAAAAACTATAAAACTATGAGTAGCAGTAGTAGAGCACCAAGAATCCACAACAATCACGAAGGGAACAAAACAAAAAGGAAGAGGAAGAAAGGAAAGGGTTAACGACAGAAAAAAAGGGTTAAGAAGATTAAGATGGTATGCATTAGAGCGTATACTCTACTAGAAGAAAAAAAGAAAACCCAAATGGCCAGTACACCACCATATGAAAATATATATCTCTGTATGTGTATACATATTTAAGTATAATCTATCCATAATCATTTTTCATCATTAAAATATAATATAGAGAGATATACCACATCCAACATAATATTGTACATGCACGCATAAACGCGTAAAAAGGAAGTAAATAGTAAGGTGAGGTGTAGGTAGGTATTTAGGTATATTACATCCTCACTCACATTGCATTTGTTTATTTTGTTGATGATGATGATGATGTTATGGTGGTGGGAGTAGGGATGCTGTCCTTGGCCAATGCTATACCATCTTTGTCCTGCACTCAGCCAATCACAGGCGTCGTTATTTTCACCAATAACGTCAGGTCTCTTCGTTACGTCATCATTTTCTCACACGGACCATCCATACCATTCGAACGCAACCTCGAATCCCAAAAAAACGTTCGCAAAAAACGCTTTTAATTTGAGCTCAAAGATTATCAAATTTACCGCGAGGTCATTTGAGAAAATATTGGAGAAAATTTTGTAAGTGGCCAATTTCCGCCGTTGGTGTGCGTGCAAGGCCCATCCCTAAGATTGGCATTGTGTGAAGCAGTGCTCAGTTGTCTTTCGCTCAGTGTTGATGTGTGTTGTGTTCATCATCTCTCCTCCGTGAGTTGTGTGAGTCGTGTACAAAGTACTACCTTTACCTTTCAAAATTCTCATCGAATTTTTCGAAAATTTCATCGATTTTTTTTCATTTTTTCAGGTAAGTTTTACATCAGATTAAAGTGTAAAGTGTCAGTTTTCCAGTGATGTAAAGTTCATCCGGAGAATTGTCATTTTTGAGTTTTTTTCGACGAAAACAGAAAAGTTTATTTTGTGAAATTTATTTTCGCTCGCTCGATAATAATATATTCTTGTTCCCCTTGTTCTTGTGCTGGTTGGTGGTAGTGGTGGTGGGGGCATATTATAAAAGCCAAGCATGAGCTATCAAACAAGCAAGATATTCCCCTAATTCTTTCCCACAAAAAAAGCGTAATTCCTTGTTCTACTCTGTACTGTATTCTGCTGTATCCAAGTAGTTTGTGTCTTTCTTGCTCTTCTCTGTTGCTGTTCTCCACTTTTTTTCTACGTTTTTTGGGTTCAGTAATTTCGACAGAATATAGTGTACTTTTGTTGCTTGCTTTGCTGTTGTGTGCTTCAGCAGTATATCATATCAAAGTCAAAGGCAGGTAATAATTATATATGGTAGTCAGTCGAGTAGGATGAACTATGTAGTAGAAGCTTGGCATACTGTTTTATAATTTGACGAGTGGAGGGACGCAAAAGAGTGATATAAAACATACTACTAGTTTTCCGTTTAAAAAAAGTATAACGTTAACGTAAAGGAAGGGGAATATCCTCTAACGTTTTTTCTTGGAAGGTGAAGGTATATATATGTAGATTTCACTTTATAGGATATAGACATCTCTTTATTTTGATGTGATTCATATAATAATATGAGTAATACATATTTTTAATGTGCTAACAATTATTACGTGCGTACGCCCAGTACCCAGAGTATATCTGTGCTGCATACGTTTTCCTAACGAAGGGCGATATTGAGGATATATTAGAAACTCTTAAAGCGTGAACAGAGTAGTAAATAGCGAAGTAGGGTAAAAATTCCCTCGCGAATCGTGTTCTTGAATTTCATCATACATTTACTGTTCTTTTCTTAATTTAAATAGGTGTTTTTTTAACGGCTACATCTTTGTGTTGTAAGGTAAGGTAAGACAAGAAGTATTACAAAAAAGTAGGAAGAATGTAGATATCTTGTGGTGGTCTACTTGCATAATAATAACATGATTATGGGATGACTGGAAAAAGTTTTGTAATATACAAATGGTGAACTGCATGATGCAGTGCAGACTGCATCTGTGTATGTCATTGTCTTGTCATTTTAGCATGAACTGAAATAGGGAAAGTCGTGAAACGTATTTTCGGAAGGATATTGAGATAAACAGAGGGAGTATAGGGAGCAGATAATTTTTGTCTGGGTGATGGTTCTGATGAATGGTGATTATTAGAAGTGGGTAGATTTCAAGGGAAGATTGTATCATAAGAACAGCATAGCATTGACACAGTAGTAGGATCGGTTGTGTCGTTGTGTGCATTGTTTCTTTGCATTCATCTATTTAGTTCGGTTTTAGGTAGGTGCACGGTAGGATCCTCGCTGTCAGTTGTAGCTTTACTAGTATAACTTATTTTTAGACTTCACAGCATTTTTGTACAAATTAATTTTTGGTGCTTTTCCATTCCAAAAACGTAGGCTTTATTATTGTAAGAAAATTGTTTTTGTCTTACTTTCACCTTATTCCTTCCCAACCTCCAACATTTGTATTTCCGTGTTATTTATTTTATCTCCGTGTTCTGTGTTGTATATTTAATTAATTTATCTATTTATACTTATATATTCAACCCCCTTGAATTTTTCATCCAAAGTTTTATTATTATAATCATCAGGTTCCAGCTCATCCAACCCGTGTTCGATTCCAGAAGGAGGATCCACTGAAGTAAAATGGCACGTACAAAGCAGACTGCCCGTAAATCTACTGGAGGTAAAGCTCCACGTAAGCAGCTCGCCACGAAGGCAGCTCGTAAGAGCGCTCCTTCCACCGGAGGTGTCAAGAAACCACATCGTTATCGGTAAGTTTAATATCAATAGCTCTTAAATGTATTTTTCACATCTCAAACAAAGGTAACAATGTAATAAGTTATTTTTTTTTGTTTTACTTTCGTATTTCAGTCCCGGTACCGTGGCCCTTCGTGAAATTCGTAGATATCAGAAGTCCACCGAGTTGCTGATCCGTAAATTGCCGTTTCAGCGTCTGGTGAGAGAAATCGCCCAGGATTTCAAAACTGATCTCCGTTTTCAGAGCGCCGCCATCGGAGCTCTTCAGGTACGCAAATATTGTGTTCAGTGTTACACTTTTCGCATTACATAATAATACTGTTATCTGTTTTCATCATTTTTATTAATTTTTGTGCAATCTTTCTGTGTGTTCTGCAGGAGGCTAGCGAGGCCTACTTGGTCGGGCTTTTCGAAGACACCAACTTGTGCGCTATCCACGCCAAGCGTGTCACCATTATGCCCAAGGATATCCAGCTAGCCCGTCGTATTCGTGGTGAACGTGCTTAAACAGGATACCAGCCAAGGCACATTCCCCATTTTTCTCAACTTGAAAACATACAACAACTCCAGAAAACTAAGGGATTCTTTTTTATCATATACATACAATATACTTATAGTAGAATTACATACAAATAGCGAGTAAGATATTATTATTATTACATGTGTATATCTCTATATATACTACTGACACCAACGTAGAGTGATCTGCGTGTTTTGAAGATGTTTCTTTTTTTGATTTCATTATTATTGTAATATCAGTGTTGGCCGTTTATGAATTAATAGTTTCATTCATATTACAAGGGTGTAAAGATACTTATTATTCATAATACATAATAGACCTTAGTATTACTTACCGAAATAATAATAACGATAGTCTCATCCATTAATTGAGAAAGTATTTAGGTTTTTATTGGATTCAAAGTTGGTCGAATTTGTGTTTGACTTGACGTTTTTTAGCATCATCATTTAATATTATTATTATTGTACATACACTGTGTGTCACCTCTCATTGTTACAACAGTAAATGTTACAGTAATTATTATTATTACAATTACACAAGTTGTCATATTAGGTGGCAGCAGCATCTCTCTCATAATAATATACACATACAAGTTACTGTTTTGTCCTCGTCATGTTTCATTCAAGTAATAATAAATATTACAACACAAATTACTTTAATTTTTTAAATGCATTTAGTAGAAGCAATTGATAATTTTGATGAAATAATAATTATTATTATTGATTAATTGAGTTTGAGTAGAATGGTGTGTTGAGTTTGATTTAAAAAAATAACGCGAAATTTTAATTCTCGGTCTTGATAAAGAACAAAACGAAAATTGACAAAAGCGCATTGCGAATCCTTCTTTTACTTTTTTTTTGTATTTATACTTGAAATCTATTATTGAATGAAAATGTTATAAAAAAACTTGGAAAAAAATTAATAAATATCTTTTAGGATCAATTGGATGTTCTACAAAAACCACGAGCTGTCCTTGTTAAATGTATTTTTTCCTTTTCTGAAAATTATGTACTATCATCAATCATCATCATACTTCTGGTATCTCGCGCGTGTGGCATAACTTTTTCTTAACATTTCTACAAAAATTATAAGATTTGTGAAATCGCACAGAGGAAAGTTGAAAGTTTATTTTCAGGTCAACTTTCATAGATTTCATGGCATCATCACCGTCATTATTCATTATCGATAGGTCAGTCACAACAACCATCATTTTGTACAATTGGCATGATACCTGTACATACCTATTCATATTTCTCTGTGGCGTCATTTGGTTGCCTGTCAATTGCAAAGTCATCATCAGCAGCTTCATCATTCATAATTTCATATGGAAGGAGGAAAATGAAACAAAAAATATTTTGCATAGATGAAGTTTCTTTCTAATCTTCTAAACGTACCTATAATACACAGTATGACTGACAAGCGCAAGCGTCAGTTACTGCAGTCACGATTCATTGCAGTAGTGCATTGTAGCAAGTAGCGCTGTATTGCACCTGTATGCTGCTATTGTCCAATTCGATTGTAAAGTCAATCAAATCATTTGCATTATTTGTTTCACATTGTCACTTGCACAAGTATTAAGAACATTTGTATTGATTGATTATGTGTGTTTGAATTAAAACAACTAATTGTGCCTTTTTGACTTTTGTTCATGCAACTATTGTAGGATTAAAAATAGCTGCACAATCTGACAACTTGCAAAAATATGACATGATGACCCCATGGCATGTATCTGCTTGGCTTTTAGCGAATTCTCCTAATGTCCCATCAGTTGTTCCTTTTTGCAAAATATATTATAAAACTGCCTAATTTTTTTTTTTGCAAATGTCATTTCGCAGAAAAATAATATTGATTGGTTTGACATTTTAAGCACTGCGATGAAAGTTCCGTCTTCTTGATCCCATCTTACTAATAAGCGCACTGTATTACTAATTTGAAATATTTGAATTAATATGCCATGCATGTGCATAAGATGAGGGAGCGTCGGATTTCAGAGTATTGACATTGTTCGTGATATTAAAAGTGATTTATAAGTATTATTTCAAGTGGATTTGATTATAAAGTGGGTATTGTAAGTATTACAAGTGTGGATCTAATTATACACATGAATGTAAGAAGGAAAATTATCATGTCATGATGATCACTGATCAACCTTAGACAATAAAATGTAAGTTAGCTTGAGCGTGACATGACAAGTTTTAATAGCTACGACATATAACTTATAATAATACATTTTGATTAAGTTGCTTACTTGGAAAATGCACAAAATAAATCGCAACGTAGCTAGAAACGCATCATGACGTTAGAGAAAATAATGATCCAAAAAAATAGTGTCTCATCATAACCATCATTTATTCATAGGACGCACACGGGGAAGGTGGAAAGAGGCAGTTACACTCCAGCAACTACTACTGTAAATTATATATATATATATATATGCATACCTTTAGGTTGTTGAGTTCAGTAGTGCGGTGACAATAAAAACAGTTCATTTAAGATGTCATTTCCAGTCGCGAGAAAAAATTTTCTTTTCCTGCAGATCATAATCATAATTCACCTGCTAACTTCAAACAAAATCGAGGCTTTCTTAACTTCTTACTCGGAAAGTTGGAAGATGTTGAATGAGCTTGTTGAGTCCAACAACAATGCCATCAACTATCCAATTCTTAAACCTTCTTATTCCCGACCTCAGCAGATAAACCAGGCATTATCTAAAGTTGGTAATATTTTTGAAGAAAAATGTTGAGAATAATAAAAGTGCAATTTGTATAAAGAAGTCGGACTTGTATTTAATTTCTTTTGACCGGAAGCCATGAAGAAAAGTTTAGACGTGTTCTTGAGAAGCATTTATTATTGCTAATCGTCTTGATTTATTATTACGCGAGTTGCAGAGTAGTATCTAAAGTCTCTGTACATAATTTTCAGTATTTCCTGTCCCGGAGGATGTGGTGATGAACAGGAGTTATCTGCCTGATCTGGGATTTTTAACCGACCTCGCGTTCCTTTTTTTCCTGCCAAGAAACTTGCCCGTTTCCGGCATGATCCGCCTTTCTCGTGATCTATTTGAGAGCGAACAGTGTGTTCAGTTCGTGGGTTGCGAGATGACCAAAGTTGCCCAAAGGCATAGTTATATGGAGTGGATCAACAACCTCCTCCAAGACTTCCCATTTCAAGGAGATGTTGCAGACCGACTTCGCCAAGGCTCGATGGACGCCATTCGTAAATTTAATAAAAGAAAAACTATGGTTGAAGGAAATGGAGCGACCTCCAAGGAGGGAAACAACAACAACAATGCTAATAGAAAATATAGAAGACAGGATCTTGGAGGTGAGGATGGATGTACGTTCTCATGTAACCCCATAACATCCCTATCGAAAGGCTTGAAAATTCTGAGTTTATTACACGATCTCGTAAGAACTGTAAGATAATGTAAAACCTAATTTAAAAAACTAACAACAAATACGAGGCAAATAAAGTTAATTGAATTATTTATTCATTATTCTAATCACGCCGTTGTTTTGTACATATTTATTTTAATTAATTGCGACACGAATTTTTTATAATCTGGTTTGTCATTATCATATTTATACAGAAATATTTTCGTCTTGTCTAATTAGTTATAGAAAATAAACAAGAGATATATTTATTAAATATTTTAAAATAATATATATAAAATGAAGTTGGCAGTCAATTAATAATATATTAAAATATTACTGTACTGCTGTTTATGCTGATTTCAAAAATTCTTAGGTAAATTGGGTTTCGTGGTCTTGGTCTCAAGCAATTCTACCTCTTTTTCTAAGCAATTTCTTGGCCCTCTTCTTTTTGTCATCCTTCCTGGTTTGAATGTTAGTTTGGCGATTTTGCTGTTTTAGTTCCTTTTGCTTTTCTACGCGCTCCACCCGTTCTTTCCATTTCTTCTTGGTAAGCTGAAGCGTAAAAAAGATAAGTAGAATGAAAGTAATAGTTTCAGCGATAACATTTAAATATAATTTGTACTAATAATTTGTGACGCATCAATTTACCTGTTTTAGTTTCTCTTGTTTCTTAATGGTCTTCTTCAAAAGGTATGGATCGTCTCGAACTTTCAGTCCTTCAGCTCGTTTTAGTGCAGTATCCCACTTTTGAGTTACTGCTAGATCAGCCGCCTCCGACTGTTTACCTTCCGTGGCCAAACTAGAAATCTTTTTCTCGTGCTTCTCTACCTTCTTTAAAAGATCTTCAGCTGTTGGTTTGGTGTTTCCTTTCTTCCCTGGGAATTTTCCACCAGACAACGATGACGAAGGGCCACTGATTCCATTACTCCTACCGTCTTTAGAGATAAAATCGAATTTCGAATAAACTATTTCTCCGTTTGATTTCACCACAGGTTTCTTTTGGAGAGGGGTCTTTTCAGTAGCTTCAGATTTTACTTCTGACGAGTCTTCAGTGGCTCCTGCTAGGGATGCAGATTGCGATATTAATTTTTTTCCTTTGTTAGATTTATCCTTTTTGGCTTCTTCTTGACGTTTTATTTTCTTTTTAAGTTTTTTAGCTCTTTTCTCTGTATTGGGCTCTTGTGCTGAATAATTAAAAAAATACCAATCAATTACATAATGAGGCAATACATTATCGGGTTTACATGTAAGTGGATTCTACAATAATAACTAACCTTTCTCAGCCAACTTCCTTCGCAGTCTTTCCCTCAACTCTTGATAAGACGTTGCCCTCTCCGAGTTCGCTTCAATTCCTTCCCTTTTTAAATTTTTTCTAACTTTTTCCAATGCCTTTTTCTTTTCCATTTCCTCATCAACTAACGAACCTTTACCTCCATTCATTACACTGACATACTCCCCAGTCCTCTCCTCCTCGTCCAGCAGTAATCCGGGCTGCCGTACTTCCGGAAGACATTGCATTACATTAGTGACATACGCACTTTCCCGGTCCCATATTTCATTGAATATACTGATAACTTTTTTAGATGCAGGTTTTATCGGTACTAGTTCCCCTCTTGCGTGCTTCCTCCCCACTTTTCTCCTCTTCCTTTCTAGTTTTCTTCTTCGTTTTTTCTCCTCCAAAGTCTCATTTTTCTTGTCTACAAGTTTACTATCAATATCATTAGGGCTGCTGGAGTTACTGCGTTGTAACTCGCCACCGTCATCATCTTCAGACATCACAGACGAATTAACTGCTGGTTTTCCGCACATTGAGCCTCTTGATTAATTTCAGAGCACTCTTTATCCAATCCAAAGCACACAAAATTTAAAATGCTGCCACTGACGTTGTTATTGCAGCTATGTCACTTTGTGTCGGTTAACAGATTACAAAATATTCACCAAACTTTCTAGTCATCAACTAAATTACAGTGTTATTTCTAAAGTCACAAACCAAACTTAATTAAAGTTTTAATTCACTCTTCTCCACATTTATGTTTTTAAACTTTTTAATCCCAACAAAATTAGAAACAGGTGCACTCAATGTTTTGTTCAGATGGTTGCTTGTGTGTTTGTAATGCTTTTAACATGTGTTCCTTAAAACTCGCGGCCAAGTTTCATTCATAACGTATTACCCCAAATCTTGAAGGTATGTACTAAAAAGCAACAAAGGCGAAAAAATTGTCAACAAAAAAGTAGAAGAGATTGCATGTAGGTAGTAGGTATGTATGTTGTATGTTCAGCTTCTGAGAAGGCAGAGAGGATAGGTTTAGGATGGAAGTTACTTAAAGCGAGGTTAGAATTTAGAATTCTCTGCTTATTTATGATTTGTGTTAAAAATGGATCAACATATATTATTGGATTTTATTAGTCATTTAACTGGAGATTAAACTATATTTATCAGTTTCATTATTATGCTTCATTTGTTATATTAATATTATTATTCGTCATCGTCACCCTCGACATATCGTATGAATTTCAGAAGCTCCCTTCGTTCCCTATTCGTCAACTCTCTACCCCCTGGTCCTTGATATTGCGACGGTAACTTTTCGCCTGCAATATCTTCTGGAGCTGACCGCCCGCTTCCTTCCCCGGTTTCCATTTCACTTGCCGTTAGTGGAATACGTTCAAGTGGCTGAAGTGGCCCATATTGACCTTGTTGACCATATTGACCTTGTTGACCATATTGAGCTTTTTGCCTATTTCTGGTCCACTGCCTTTCTTCGTCAAACTTTTCGCTTTCTCTAAAGCAGTATATACAAGGTATTGCACAGCAGAGGATGGCGAATATTGTGCTAACAATCTGAAAATAAAGTCCCACATTCTAATTTTAATGTATGTGTAGGTAGATTTAAAACAGTTAAAAATATTAATTATTATTAGCTTACCGTGTTAACTATTTTGAATTTATGATGAGTACAAAACCCCAACTGTTGCAAATGAGATAAGCGATATTTTTTCTTGAAAAGAGGTATAAATCTTATATCTTTGTCATAGGTGATTCCGACCTGAGACGCGTCATAGCAAAATTTCATGATTCTAGACAAAGTGTAAGAATCTTGGGCAGTGGCATTGCTCAGCCCTGGTCGCCAGTGTGTAGGATCAGATTTCCACACTCGTTTTGAAAAATCTCTAAGATAGTGCTCGGATACTTTGTACCCATATTCCTGATTATGCCAGGAGAGCAAGGGAAATAGGGAGACGATGAGACCCAATCCTCCAAACACAGTGAAGAAGGCTATGATAATCTTGGAGTGATCTTCATCCCCGCGAGTGACATAAGCAGCAAACTGAAAAACTGTTAGGATCAGAAAGGCACTAATGAACAACATGTGCATTAGCTCCAGCCACCGGTTTTCCCGAAGTAAATGAGACTTGGCGAGGCGAAGTCCATCATCAGTGTCGTAGATGAAGAGATGCTTCCCTCCAAACATATCTTCGTTAGATATGCGGGGAAAGGCACGCTCACTGTGAACGATGCTGTTCCAATGGGAGTCCTGGCGGTAACACCAAGCTGCCAGGACCAGTATAGCTATTGCTATGACGTATGTTGCCATTATGACGAAAGCTAGTAGGTCACATTGAATAAAGGGGGGACTTTTATCGGCGTAGCCTGGACTTTTAGTTGACCTTGTTCCACCAGCTGATGATAGGGGAACACGTATGAATGTTGGAGGACCATCACCTCCTCTGGATGGGGGACGAGGTGGCCGTGAAGAATACGGTCGTCTGTCACTCTTCTCATATTGGTCACGATCCGGGCCTTCTTCCTCCCGGTCCCGGCTTCGATGACGCTCTTCTTTGATTCTTCTGCGTTCCTCCCTATGCCTCCGATGTTCCTCTCTACTACCTTCTCTTCCACGACTGCGATTACTTCTTTTGGAAGTACCCTCTGACTCTTCATCCGATTCATATCTTTTCGTTTGGGACATTTCTTCGTCGGTCCCCCTGTTTGTATATTGCTCAAAGTTTAGCAGTATGTCCTTTTCTTTATTGCCGTGTGCCACATCGTTAAAGTGCGGTTTGTTGGGAGTGTGATGGTGCAAATACGAGAGATCCTCTTCCGCCCCAGGACTAACTCTTGGCATCCTATATTTTTAGTTACTTAAGACGATTACACTGATTAGTAAAAAATGAAAATTACGGGAATGTAATTGAAGTAAGTTTATCCTTCCGTAACATCATAATATTCTATTACTAAATTTATTTGTATTGGATCAAGCAATGTTGTTCAATTATAGTTGTGTTTGGGTATCACCTCATAATTTATTCATAAAAATTCACGGCATGCTATAAAAATCATGAATTTCCCCATTATCCCCATTTCCAATGCCGAAGCGAATTTCCTGGGATACATTGAAGACATAATAAGCATCCAACGTGGAAACGTTCTATGAATATGAAAATTATGTATGAATATGTTCCAAAAATGATTTGTTTATTATTTTGCTTTATTATATAATCGTTTCCAAGTTTCACAACTCAGGGTACTCAATAAAGATTTTATTGGAAGGCTATCATCATCATCTCATTTAAAATTACCCGTGCTATTGACAAATCTATCAGAGTTTCAGGAAAAAATTGCAAAACTGTTGTTTGTGATACCCAAGTTTGTTTGACCTTCACTTCCTCTCTGTTCTAATAAAGGGTTATCATGCTGTGACACATCATCTTCACAATCGAAAATGTAACTCTCTCTAATTCCGTCAGGTCGACTTGAGAAACCGCACATTATTAAGATAAACAAATATTGTATACATTGTAACCTTTTTACATATTTTCATGCGTTTCGTATGTTTAGCGATTATATTCCTATTTCATAAAACCCGTGCTATTGACAAATCTATCAGAGTTTCAGGAAAAAATTGCAAAACTGTTGTTTGTGATACCCAAGTTTGTTTGACCTTCACTTCCTCTCTGTTCTAATAAAGGGTTATCATATTATGTAAGCTACTTATAATAAAATTATCTACCACCTATTAATATAATCAAGGGTCCAATGATACAGATATACCTATGTAGGGCCTTGAATATAATTATTCTTAGTTTGTATTTTGTTTTATGCAACGTGCAAGATGTTGTTAGCGTCTCCAAGTTTGCGGAACCATGTAAAAGTTGTGACTTATATAACAGTCAAGTTTCAATTCTGCATTGCCATCAATTTCCCGGGCCGGGTGTTTCATAATAACTCATAGACAAAAGAATAATTTGTTTTATCTATGTAATAACTATCTAATTAATGGATTACACGAACACGGTTGAGACAAGGCCACGTTGTCACCACATTTAAATTGTAGAATCGATCTACTTGGGTTAGGTTTTAAATATTACATGGGGTCAAGTATTTTCAACATAACCTAACTAAAAAAGATAAATACTACGATTTAATTGTGGAGGCAATGTTTTCCAATCCAGCAGCCTTATGTCGCCCCATAAGCACTTTCCCCCCCCGACAGATACATTTCCTTTCTGCAAAGAAAGTAAAGAAAGTTTCATGGTCACACTTTCCATTATGTATACCATTTAATTTCCGACATGTCTTTAATGTAATGTTTAAGCTTTGATTTTTACTTATTTCAATTCCAATTGTATTTGCTCATCTATATCACCAACAAAGCTACTCAATGCTTACCAACTTGGTACAACGTCCTAAACAATATGTCGTTTATCTACATACATACATATGTACATATAATGTAAATGTACTACAAACAGAAAACAAATTGTTTTTCCACTAATTTTCTTGAAATTTATGCTTTCAAAGTTCTGAACTTGAACTTATGTATATAACATTTTGCAGGGTATTGCGGTATTAGTAGTATTTATATTCGCCTACAACATTACCCATTACATTTTGCATGTTTTACGTTTTGTGGGCAATAATTTATTCATATGAATCACCACAATATTTTCCATTTCCCTACACAATCTGATATAGCTCCCATCAAAACCAAATATCCCCAACCTCCTTTAGTCCACTTTAACATTATCGCAAGGATAATTAGTACCATGAAATATGATGATGATGAAATGATAAATATATCAACAAGAAAATTTCTCAAAAAAACCATGAACCGTTTTGATGTGTATATGCGGTGTGCACAGAGCACAAGCTAACAAGAAGCTTTCTAGTCTGATCAAATTTTCAATTTCATTTTTTTCATTCTCAACTCAATCCAAATGACTACTTCCTTGGCTACTTTTCCATATATTGATTTTGATTACCATTATGATGAACTCAACTGATCAACCGGATCCAAGAAAATCTATGTAATTTCTTTGGGTTGGATATTGAATATACCGCACGATATTGTCCATAAATGCGTAACAAGAAACCCTGCAAAAAACATGCACTTCCACCAATCGACCATCGACCCTCCATCCACTACTACTACTACTACTACTACTGCCATTCAATTCTATTTTCACATTCCAAAAAGTCAGCAAGTTGAAAAGACATCCCACCATCATCCCTATCACTATCATCTGCAACAAAACAAACTCCCATCATAATCATAATATTAATAGTACAAGCGACGACATCAATGCAATGATATTACATCTATTAGTTCCTTTTTTTTATTCAAACGTCCACATTCACAAGAAGAGTTTTACTTTCTTTATGACACATCTACCCAAAAGTAAAAAGCACTAGGCAAGCACACAAAAAAGGACTCATACTTTGGTATTATTTTTTTCGTTCTTTTGGATTGTCGCCCACTTTCTACTTTATCCTTCCTCACTCACTGCCGCTGTTGCGGCAACAAATCCCCGAAAAGGCTCCACCGTCATCCTTCGTTTCTTCTCAAGAGGTTTGCTTTTGATGTGTCCTTCTCTTCCTAAGGGCATTTGACAAACGAGCAGTCACATTCACATTCTCTTCTTTCCACAACAAAATTTTTTTCTTCCTTCTTCACTATTTTTTTTTGCCTCTGGTCACGTGATCCTGTTGTTTAGTGGTGGACGAAACGGGACAATAGATCAAGATGACAATCTACTACTTCCTCTTCATAAGTACATGTACGGGAATGGATGAGATGATGATGATGATAGGTATTCCCACATTCTTTTTTACTACTTTTTTACATAGCTACTTTTGCATTAACCTTTTTCTGTAGACAAGCGAAGAACTATTAGCCGCCCACCACTGCATTTTTACAATCATTGACGTGGTCATATTCGGCATCATGCTCATTTTAGTTTTCTATTTTCAAAAAGAACCACTTAAAAGCTTAAAGCTTACCGCTGATGTTTACTATTCAGGCCTTTCACATTTTAATGCTACCCCGCCTGTTTAAAAAAAAAGGTTCTTGACTTGATTTGCCTTGACAGCCCCTTGCCCCCATTCATCTTTCTGTTAACACCATTAGTGGATCATCCATCCAGAGCAGGCGATCACACGTGTGCACCTTCTTTCTTCATAAAAAAACCACTGAAAAAAGGTTATTATATGAAGCCAATAACTCATCTAATGTCACTGTCCCCATCAACATACTTAGAAGCTTGCACTTTTATATTTCTTATTTTCCACGTTTTATCCTACCCAAAAGTCCATTAGAAATTCATAACGCAGCAAAGTTGTTTTGGTTGGGTGCTATCGACCGATCCGTTACATATATTATATGTCTTTATGATAAAAAAAAAAGAAAGCCATCACCTCAAAATTCCTCAGGTTAAATGAAATGTGACTTGACTTGAGTTGGAGAAGAAGAAAACAAGGTGTTTTATGTGTACAGTTGCAACATTTTTATGTGCCTTGTTTCTCGTTTTCTGGTTTATCAGAAACATCCATCCGTGCGCGAGAGCAACAAACGAAGCGAAAATCTCTCTTGTTACAGGAAATGCTCTTTAGGAAAGCGGAACAAAGTAATGATAATAAGGGGAAACAGGAAGGCTGTGAGAGTGAAATGCAATTCTATTTCATTTTATTTGACTCATAATTCACAAAACTGAAAATAAGTTAATATGGTATAGTGGCAATAATGCACTTTTGTATGTGAGTGACAAGTGCATTATTCAAAGCATAACAACTGATTCTTTGAAGAAAGTTAACGTAAATGCAAGAAAAAAAGGAAAGCGTGTTTTGATTGTGGCTTCATATGGAAATGGATTTACGAACTCAAGTCGAGTCAATATAGCCATTTATTTTGCATCAATGATGCACAGTTTCTTTAAAAAAAAGTTTTCCGAAAGAAGCAGAAACGTATTGGTGGTATACTTTTTTAAATGCAGAGAGAAATGTGTGGAATGGATTGATAAAAAAGGATGAATAAATGGCAGCAGCAGTGATGGTGGTGGTGGTGGTAAGATTTAATAGAGAAGGGGATTTGCATGAAATGAGTTAGGCAGAGTGACAGAGTTACGACAACACGTCTTTTCTTTCGTTTTGACTTTTCTTCGAAAATCATATAAAAAGGAGACAAGCTTGTAAATGAAATTGGGATCTTTTTACGAAGAAAATGCAACGTGGATGCCTATTGAAATAAGTGAAAGAACCAGATGAGTGGGAAAAAAGAAAATTGGCATGATATATGAAGGAATGCTTGGTGGGCACTTTTCAACAAAATAGGCTAAGGGGGCTGTTTATAAATGAATTAACAAGTTAACTAGTCAAATTATGAACTAACATGTGTAATATGTTGCATGAATTCGAGTTATGAACATGCACTGTGAACATTCCCAAACAAGTTTGTTAAATTCAACACAATGTCGCACCAACCAACACGCCACTTTACATCATCACAACTTGATCAACTCCTCCAAGTCATATAGTACTTATACTTCCACACAAGTGTGAGCTCGTCCCTTCTGGGAAGATGTATATACATATACATAGGTATTCATATTTATCCGGTGTTCTTTCTTGCTGATTCATCATAAACTTGTTTGTCGACTGACACTTACCATTCTTTTTTCTGCCCGCTATATTTTCCTACACAAACTTTACTTGTCTTCTTCTCTCCCCCTTTCTCTCTCTCTCTCTCTCGCTCTCTCTCTCTCTCTTTCCACTTCCGTTCACAACGACTTATTATTGTTTTTCCTACTTACCATACATTTTAGTAAGCAAAAGGTACAGTAGGGAAAAAATAGCAGAGCTTGTATGTTTATATGAGCATCGGATTCACTTAGAAACTTTTTAGGGGCAAAGTGGCACTAGACCATTTCTCTTTCCCTTCTCAGCAGTTTTTTTCCCTGCTGTCTTGCTAATTTGCCTATTTCCTTGCATGCTCGCTGTTGTATCTTCTTCGTCTCTCCTGTTCCTTCCCACCAAGTTGCCTCCACTAATCATCCCTCCACTACTTAATTGAAATATGAGTTAATATTCCGAAACAATAAATCTTCATGTTTTATTTGCTTGCGTAATGTTTCCTCGCATCTGCTTCTAGTGCTACTGCTACACTATTGCATCCTCATCTGCTTTGGTGCGTTTTCCTTTCAGAATTAATGGTTTAGTTTTACCAACTTACTCTTGCCATCCTACCATAATAACCATTAGTACAAATACATATATATCGTATCCAGCAACACAGCTGCACAATATAATATCCAAATAAACGCTACTACTACTACTACTGCTACTACTTCTCTCAAGTTTTTCCCCTTCCCAAATATGAGGTGAGAAAAAATGGCAGCTCCGTGGTTTTCTTAGATGATGATGATGATGATGATCACATATTTAATGGCAGGGACGATAGCGATGGGGATGATGCAACATGAGGAAAAATATTACTGTACCCAAAAGGGTTACCCTGATTTGATTTCCTTCTTTCATTACTACACGCATAGCAATTCAGCTTGGTTAATAAGTCACCTGAAATACTTTAAGAGTATTACGTTTTTTTTCTCTTTTACGAACGAATAGTCCTTGACTTGACTTGACTCACTAAACAAATCCTCTCTTTCTTCCAATATGGGAAGCTATTATATTATTATTAGCCATTCCTCTTCTCTCACAACCATCTCCACCACCACCATCACACCGCATCGCTACTCACTCATTTTCTGTCAGGGAGGAAAAAAAGACGTGTTGAGTGCTCCTTTATTTTTTTTATTCTTCCTGGTCTGCAGTAATAACAATTCTCATCTGTCTGCATTATTAATTCGTTGTGATTTACTGGCTAATATCTCAGGAAAAAAAAGTGTGCAGGAAAAAACCGATCTTTCTAGGTACTAACCCTTTTCCGACTTTTCATCTCTCATTTTTAGTCGTTTACTTCCCCCATTTTTTCTCAACGTTTTTTGCACATCATAGGTATATACATAACTGTAGGGGTAACAGCAGCAGCTCTGTTGAGTCAAGCTCGAGAGATGTAATTGCATTTTAAAATTGGATTTCTCCTTTTTCTTATTCTTCGCCTCTCTGTCTCTCTCTCTCTCCTTCTTTTTTTTCATTTCCACTTTCTTTCATTTTGTGGTCTCTTTTCATTAATATTAGCTTCCTCTTTTGATTTTTATTATTTTTCTCTATTCTTTTTCCTTCTTTTCTGTTTCCTTTTGTCTTCTTTTAATGATGCCTGAAGAACACGAAGCTCTGAGAGAATATGTCAATGGAAGAAGAACCTCTGTTTCTGTTCCATTTTCACCAAATTCTCATTCTAAACTTCTTTTTTTTTTACTTGTGTGCCAATCTCCAAGTGCACAATGCAGGCAAACATTTCCCCTATATCTGTGGATATGTGAATATATCTCGGCGAAAAAAAAACTTTGCAAATAACTCCACACGCTTTCATTGCTGCTGCTTCTCTGCTGTCGTCCATGTGTCCTCTGTGATTATTATTGTCTTTTGGCAAATTTACTTTTACTTTAGTTTTTTCTTTCTTTTGCCCGCTATAACTGATGCAGTTTTTTTATTTGGGAGCAGGGGGAATTAGCGGGAATGAAAGGAAAAAGAAGAAAATGTGACAAGAAGAGGAGCAGAGGTGGTGTGGCATAATAACTTTAGTTGGTGAGGTGGTGGCAGTAATGGTGCAGTGTGTTGATAAAAAGAGTGAGAATGATGATAATACCCCATACCATTTTCTTACTTTTGGTGGTGGTGATGGTGGTGGTGTTGGGTAAAAAAAAAGACAAATGAGGTAAAAATTTGTGTTAGCCAAAAAAAAAAGAAGTATTTTAAGTTAAAAATGTGTAGAGTTAGTGGTGGTAATAGCGGCGGCGGTCGTGATGAGAGCCGCCCATTGACTATGTACTCTCACTTACCGCATTATCCTTGTATGTGTGTGCATTTTGTTGGCCATGATGCCATACCACGCCATACTTATGGGACGGTTCATGCAAACCTCATAAATCTCTTGTCGACAATCACAGCAATTTCTCTGCTCTTATGTTGCTACTTTTTTTTTAACTTTTACTCTCTGCCCAGTGTACTTTCACCAATTCAAATATCAAACAGCTTTTTTTTTATTAAAGAGATAGTGGTATTAGCTGAGAGCATTATAACCTACATAATAATAGGGAATACTACTTTTCTAAAATGGGATTGGACATTTGTCGAGAATTTATATAAACGTATTATTGCCACTTTTAACTTTATACACTGCAGTAGCAGTGTAAAATGCAGATGGGATGATGATATCGCATATCCCCCTCGCCACGATGGGAAAAAAGTGAGTATATATTGCGGAGGAGGAAGAAAAAAGAAGAAGATGATGATGATGATATTATGGTGTGTGCTCTCCATAAAATTGCAATTTGTCGGATTGAAAGAAGAGAGGAGAAGTGGATAAATGCAAATCCAATTGCTACTTGCTTTCTATCCCGACTCACTCTTGTAACGAAATGTGTTTGCTTAAAATAATAATAAAATGGTGATAGACCGCCCCATTCTCTGTTGATGTGTACACCGATCCATATGCCTATATACACTTTCATCTTACAAGATTATTTACTTACCTTCTAATGGAAATTCCTGCAAAAAAAAGTATCTATTATATGGCCCATGATGCTTAATATATAATAATATACGGCGCAGTCAATAATAACAGCTTGAAAAGATTATCTCTTCTACTCACGTCAAGTGTTTCAACTCAGGTAGGTAAAATGTAAATCTTTTTATTTTCGGTGTATAAAATGTTACTAAAAAGCGAAATGTTTTTACAGAGATGTTGAAGATTTATTGCGAGCAGAAAATAATTTCAATAAATTATTATGAGTTGACCACGACGTCGCCATGAAATGTACTACTGTACTCATGATTTGAACCTCGAACAAGAAGCAAAACTCGAATATGAGTCATGTTCTTGACAAAAAAAATCTAATTCTCAAATCAAATCTAACTTCTAACTTTTTTTCATAATTCTAATCATAGTCAAACAGAAAGAGATGAACATTGCATATTTGAGCTGTCTGTTGGATTCGGATACTGCGGGTTTGTCATCGGAAAGGGTGAAGGAATATTATTTGTTGAAAGCTTCCGTGTTTTTACCCGATTTCTCGACATCCACTAATACTATACTACATATTTCTCCATTCTTCCAACCGGTGAAGGTAAACTTATGTGTGGTGGATGATGATCATTATGTAGCTCGTTCTACACGAAATAAGACATGTGTACAAATGATGTTGAAGAGAAG
>JAHZNC010005123.1:0-20901 GCA_027744095.1 Zhuqinia jingwanae | reverse complement strand
TTATTATTTTCTAGTCTTCAGTAAAAAACGAAGAAAAGTAATCGCATTCCAAATAACTCTTTCATTTTCCATCCATCTCAACGAATCCATGTCATACATACATTGCCATATATACGTAGTCCGCTGCTACTTGCTTTCACCTTTTCACTTTCAATCGAGCAAACCATACATATAAACTTGAAGAATGAAAAGGGAAACTTTTCTTTTGGATAACAAGTTGCTCTCTTGTTCGTATTAATGAACAGTAATAAAACACGCTACTCTCATGTTTCCGCTCAGGGATATGGACAACGGGCACATCTTGGCACGGCGATCAAATAACTTTTCTTGTTGTGTATACCACACACGTACATTGTGTACATCATACCACCATGTACACAACTAACGATCATTATAACAGGTATAAACTCTACCAACACAACATGGTTTTATATACTTCACTTACCCATCTTGTACTGCACACTTTCTTTTCTGCCACACTCTTCTCATCTTCCCTTCCGACTTTTTATTCAAATAACCAATCTTCGTTACACCCAAACTCTTATTCCCTTGCATTTGATGGAGCGAATAGCTTCCAGGACCAGACTGATTGCTCACATTGGATAACTACATAAGGAGAAAAAAAATGAGATTTTTTTAGCTCATCATTTCTGCTCATTAAATTCATTTATCTCATCTTCGTCTCTCTTTGAAATGGAATTTAGTTGTTAAGTATAGATGAAATGTGTTCCATTCATTTATTCGTTCACTCTTATTACAGCTACTTCAACTCTAATTCAATCCAATTGGGAATAGGAAAGGGAGTTTAAGATATCTCTTATTCTTTACAAGAGTGGAGAGGATTTCCGTACAGACAAAAAAAGAAGGAAACCCAAATTTTTTTTTGTTAAAGTGGAATTTTTGACAAATATCATGTATGACATGCACAAAACAGAACACTTACGTACAACTGGAAACATACATAAAAGAGAAAAAAAATTATTTGTAATTTTAACCGAAAAAAAAAACGAACACATTAAAATGGAACGAAATCACAACACAACTTTTTTATAAATTAAAAAAAAATGATAAAGAAAAACTAAAAAAAACTGGTAATACATTCAACAGGGAGCCAGACACGGGTATACACGCAAGACTCGCTACCTCCTTCTCCAACCCTGGGGTAGTTTTCAACAAATTCCGAAGTTCGTTCAACTTCTTCCTCTCTTCGTCCTGCTTCTGTCGAATCTTTGTCAGATTCGTTGACAGAATGGAAACATACGAGCCAAAGTGCTCCATCGTCTTGAGTCCGTCTTGAAAGTAGCTGGAAAGCAAAGTAAAATGTTAGACAAAAAATATATTATTATTATACATGATTTATGAGTTTAGTTTTAGATGTCTTAAAAAGTAAGTAAGAAAATTGCTTGTGTTTACTCGGATAAACACGTTAACAAGAGACAGAAGAAAAAAACAAGGCAAATGAAAGTTTCCTTTCAGCAGAAAAAAAGAGTATTCTGGATAATAAAAATGCCCACCTGTTTAAGCATCGCGGGCTTGGGCCTTCTTCTCCTGTGGTTGTTGTAGTAGTGGTGATCATTGCAACAATAATATAAGTTGGTTGCATTTGCAAATGACGGTGATGGTTGTTTTGTAGACCACACGGAAAATAAAGCCAAAAAAGAAGAAGAAGAGACACAAAAATATGTTCGTTATATAAAAATGCAAACGGAAATTGACAATTTGTTGATGAATTATTAAAGCAGTTCTGGCAATCAAAATGAGAGCAAGAAACACGTTGTCTGTCTTTATATCCTCTTCCTCTCTCACTCAAGTATAATGAAAGCCGTAATAACAAAGTACTTCGTCTCCACCACAGCACAGTGCTACACCACTTCTTTGGTTAGTGCAATAATTTGAATAGTTTATGTGTGTCGCGTAGTTCATGAGAAATCTGCTTATTTTTGCATAGGTACATACCTTCTCCAGTTTGGAATGTCTTGTCTCGTAGTCTTTTAAAGCCTTGTCAAATGGTCTTCTCAGTTCGCCCTTCACTCCCCTTATATCACCTTTGAGAAGTGAGTCCAACGGGAAAAGAACCATGTTTTGCAGGTTTTGCATCTAAATAAATGCACAAAGATGAAATCAGACATAAGCATAACATAAACACAAGATATTATTATTATACAAAATGTATATCTTGAGTTTCCTATGCTTCTTCTTATTATGCTTTTGCATACAAAATACATTATGACAATTTTCTCTTTTTGTGGCAAAATTTAATTTTTCATACAGGAAGCAAAGTGGAGTTAGTGTCACAACAGGCTTATTATTATTACATAGTAAGTATAAGTACGTACTAGAGTCCGCTGAAGATTGGAAAGCTCTTTGGTGACAACGGCAAACTTGAGAAACGCAGCGGCAAGCTCTGGCTCTTGGCTCAGTGATCCATTTCCAAGACGTTCCAGAGCTCTTGACAGGAGTACTTCGCTTTCCACATGATTTGTCCCATTCTGGTGGATTTGCTTGAGAGCTTTCTTCATCTTGATCAGACCCTCGCGATCCGAATCCAGTGTCTGCATAATGAAAAGGAAAAAAATATATGTAAAAATAGCTTCAATATTAGAAAACCTATCCACATTCCATGCATATTAGATTGAGTCACTTCTTTAAGACGCGCGTCTTTCAAGAAATCCTGATTTGCTCTTCTCCTACCTTGTCCCACATATTTCATAGGCAATGTAAATGTCAAATGCCATTTCCACTTCTTATTTCCTTGCAAATTTAGGTATTATTATTATTATGTAATTGATATGATGCCAAAATGTCTGGCTTAACACGTTCCATAATGCCATGTATATACCAACTACTTTTTGTCTGATGCATAGTCAATAGTAGGTTATGGGTATAATATAGACATCTAAAATGTATGTAGGTATGCATATTATGTGGTACATTTCTATTACAATGCCTTGCAGGTTTCTTTAAAAAATATTTTTGTGTAAAATTATGAGACGGAACAGAGAATCAAGGTCATATAAATATAAAAACCTTTTTTTAAACTATTTTCACACAATGCGACTCATAATAAATAGCACACGACATGCATTTATCTATTTAAAAAATGTAAACAAGAATTTATTATATGAGCTCATAATAGACTTTTTATTGCTGATGCGCATAAAAACCCCTTTTTGTAATAATAATAATAATAATGATATATGATATGATGATCCATTATCATTTTTTTTGTATATACCACTATCTCACATTGTGGAAGGAAATTGTTGAGCCATCATTTGTAACGATGATGGCTCACAATTTTATGCAGTTCTCAATTTAATAATACATATATACATATATTCATTTTTATTGTGCGTAAAAGTGATATTGGGCAATGCAATGGAAATGAAGTAGTACTTACGCGGAACATTACTAACAAGAAGACGTGGAAAACATCAAAAAGGAAAGGGAAGAAGCAGTCGAGTGAATATATATAAATAACAAATATATGGATAATCTCATTTTTATTTTCCTATCTTCAAAGAAAACCCACAAGGACTACACACAAAAAAAAAGTCCAGCAGTAGCAGCCAATGATACAAAGTATATATACGATGATAAGCTTTTTGTATTCAACATTTTCTTCTTTTTTGGTATTCTTTGTGTTTGTTCATGCACTAGACTTGTATATGATATGATAAATATCTGACTGACACCGATAGACACAACAATAAATAAGTAAATCCTCCATTTCCAGAAACAGGAATTGTGTTACAGAGAATATTATTTTTTCTTACTTCCTTTTTCTTTCTGGTCTGCTAGTCTATAATATGTTTCTTCCACATGGAATTGAGGATAAATATCTCTCTTTGTAATGGAATGCAAGAAGAATGTGGAATGTGATGAGGGCTAAGGATAGAGTATTTATATGAATATTTAATTTGTATTTTATTTTCCTTTTAATGCATAATACAAAGGATTCCTGTATATTATGCGGCCATGGTCTTCTTGTTATCCTCTTTCATTTCAGCCATATATCTCTTTTCACCCACCTACCACATTTATACTTCTTTGTAAAGTAGGAGAGAAAAAATTAAGCGTGTTAAAGGAACAGGGATAAAAAAAAGAAGAGTGAATGTCTAGTGGCATCTCTATTCTGCTCTCCCCTCTTCCGTATTAAATAAGAAATGAGGTGACAAGAAAATGCTGTCGTTTCAAAGATAAAAATTTATTATCGATTACAAAGTATTATTATTATTATATTATTATAAACCCATCTCATCTTGTTCCTTTCAGTTTCTTTAGGGCAAAAGACTTGCAAGTTGCAATGTGTAATCTTGTACTTTTTTTGCTTCGTCAAGGAAGCTCTTTCATGCACGGTCTACATTGAGGTACTTGTCTTGTAAAAGAATCGTCATCTTGTAAAATGACAGGTAAGCGTAACCGGTAAGATACGCAGAATGTAACGCACATAAAAATGCATGCAACCCATTCTGCTGCTGGTGTGCTAGGAACGCTCTGCTATTATGCAAGCAATAATGGAATACCTAATCGAGTTACCTACAACGCAGTACCATACACCTCCGTTTTGTAAAAAAAGAGACGGTATGAAAACAGGCCAAGTGCCTATCATGCCAGTTAAGTGAAGTATGGGTATGAGCGTGTAATTTTTATGGATTTAAAATTGGATAACAACAGATGAGTACTTGAGCACGCTAGCCAGAGATACAAAACTAACTCAACTTAAAGCAGTAATTCTGGCTGGAATGTAAGTAGAGTGTGTGTAGTTCTGCTGAGTTTTCTAGTTTTCTGTGTACCTGTAAAAACTATTACTGTTTCTCCAATCCAAATAATCATCTTATTATCAGTGGGAGCTTCAAGTATGGATTTTTTTTCAAGCACCCTCTTCAACTACCCATCTCTGAGCTCAGGCGAGACTGACAAGTCTCTTGTAAAGGACAATGAAAGGAAATTGTTCTGGTGTGTAGGCACAGATGATTTCCGGTTTCCAGTAGTATTAAGCGTGTATTGACAAAAAAAATGTGTACTGGTTGAGAAAATTTTAGACTTGAATGAGTGAAACGAATTCTGCTGCTGCGCATGTGGGATACTAATGCTACCTGGCTTTAATGGTTGGGAAAGGAAGCAATAAATAAGTTAGGTATATTTTTTATGTACTAGGGGTCAGCAACAATAGGACACAAAAACAAAAGCATGAATATGCGACTTGCATGCAGCGGCAGCTGGTAAGTGGCAGGAACACACCAGTGTATACAGCCGTTAGCCATTTCTGAGCAGCGGAGCGGCAGAGAGATTGGTACAAATACAATTTCATTAAATATCACATAACCACCTACGTCCTGTGCCGATGGGGAGTAATGAAAACCCAACAACAACATGATTTGAGAAGAAGAAAAATGTATCAACAAGCAAAACAAAATGTGTTGTTTTTCGTTTTTCTTTAATATATTGCTTCAACAAGTCAAACATTGAAGACTTCCTGACTTTTTCTTTACGAAAATACATTTCAAGAACTGTGTTGGATACGCAAATTTTTTGCAATTCGAGGACATCTGAACAGGATACTAAATATTAAAAGTAACAAATTGATTTTTTTAAAGCTGGGAGCAGTAAACAAAATACATTAAAATTGTTGTGACTTCGTCTAATTTTCCTTTTTCTCAAAACAACTGCGCATAAATTTCTTGTTCAACCCATCTTCAGAGACCAATAAAGAATGCAGCGAGATTTAGCTAGGAAGGCTTAAGCAATTCCAAGGTTTTATTGAAATGCAATATGCATAAATGCATAATAGAGTAATAACCACATATACATAATTGTTTTGAAGACTGCACGGCAAATGGCTTCACAGGGAGACAAATTAATACATATATATTTTTTAAATCTTCATTAACTTTTTTCCCACTTTCAATGTGTGCTATGAATCGTAAAACTAAAATTTAACGATATATTTTTTAATGAAGCAATTAGCGCATATTTAAAAAAAAAGTATGCATATATCTTAATGATGTAACTGATATTAAAAATGGTACTGCATGTACACATAAAACAATTTATTATGATCCTGCAAATGCCATAATATCTCAAATACGATGATTATGATAAAAAAAAAAGAGAATGAATCACATAAAAACATGCATAAAAACTAATCCATATAATCCATAGGCACTCATAAAATTCATTGTACACATTATTTGTACAAACCCAACCCATTACAAGCTACGCAGCAGGGTTTTTCTAATAATATATCATCTACACAATCTACGTATCATCATCCTTGCATCAAATCAAATCAGCATGGCTTCAAGACATCAACTTTCCACTAGACTGCTTTTTTACAAGCTGATTCATGTGAAGGTAAAAATGCGAGTGCCACAACAGTAATCAAGCTTCCGCTTGATGCTTTCATACCGGAAGTAGCTAGTACCTTGTCTTGTTGGACACTATATAGAGATGACAAACAAGTGATTACTTATTTGCCATATATCAAATGCATATATATAAATAAATAACTACGTGTCATGCAGAGAATCCTTTTCGTAGGAATATGAGTCCGGATTTTATAGTATTATTAGGCAAGGTAAAATGTAGGCTTCATTCTTTTTTATGACATTTATGACCATTTTGAGTGACATGAACATGACTAGGTTTTAATAATGGAATTTTGACTAAGAATGACATAAAAAAAAATTATTTATTTGAGACTTGTTATGTAATTTTGTTTACCTCTTCAATCGAAAAGACCGCATTTTTGCAGTGTGGAATCCTCCCCACAAATGTTGAAGTCGTCGGGGAATGGAAATCATCCCGAGTTTCTTCAATAAATTCACTTGTTGATATACTTTCCGGCATTGTGACGATTTTATATTCCAACAACGTTTTATCCACCAATATATATATTTATATAACAAACAATATTTAATCACAACTCTAATCAGCGGTGACTATAAAAAATATATTATTCAATAATCTCCTTCTTTCCAGTTTCTGAAGAGACGAGAGGGAAAAATTTGTATTTCCCAAACTACTACAAATAAGCTTTTTCTTCTCAACCACTTCCCTTCCTACATGCATTTTTATTATTTTCTCTGTTTTTGCACGCACACAACAACATCATCATCCATCCATCCATATGATTATCATAATCGTTTATCCGATAATAGGACAAGGTCTTTCTGTTTTTTCCTTCTTCTTCTTCTTCTTCAAAACTCTATCCCAACTCTCAACAGCAGCACACACACATACACACACACACGTTTTTTTTTGTATATTTACAAACGGAAACGGCAACAGTAGTAGTGGTAGTTGTTGAACATTATATTCTTACGTTCCTATTCGGTTTGTATGCATGATTCTCTCTCATTCTTAAATATTTTTTTTTCAAGGATGTACAAAAAAGTTTTCTCCTTTTCTCCTCTCTTCTCCTCTACCGCCGTCTTGGTTCCTACTTCCCCTTGTTATGCTGCTGCTCCTACTACTACTCATCAACAAGTTTACCATTATTATTAGCTCCGAACAAGGTGGAGTGGGAGGAGGTAGTTTTATGGCACACATTTCTTTATTTTTTATACTTGTTCTCCAAATAACACACACGATTTTTCTTTTCTAACATCACAAACTTTTCTTTTTCCTGCACATCCCGTTTACATGTTCATCTTTCATGAAGAACAATAAAATATTCAAATATTATATATGTGTGTATGAAGGAGTATGTGGTTGTAAATCTAGCTGGAAGAATTTATTTGATTTTTACGCTGAAAAATATATGGAAAAAACGAGTATACGATATCTGTACGACTCACTTGATCAGCTCAATTGATCATCATCACACATATTTTATATCTCTTCTTGTCTGTTTCTTGTGTCGGCTATTATTATTGCGTTTACAATATTTCTTCCGTGACGATCGAACGAGTCGAGTAGCTTTTTGTTATACATACAAAAACCCAAATCTGTTTTTGTCTGTGTTTCTTCATAAAAATTACCATACAGTCAGAAGGTAACTGATGATTGAAAAATATCAGATTTTGTACAAAGGAGCATCACCACCATACATCACACACATGACACACTAGTAAACACTCAAAGACAAAATAGTTTTTTTCCCTTGGCATTTCAATCTTTTTTCTTCTTTTTTTTTCTGGTAAATTACTATCACGCAGTAAATTTTAACCTTGCCAAAAATCCAAACGAAGATAAAAAATATTTGTATCACTTGTGACTACTATCCGCCGTGTCAACTGTGTTCTCTCGTGTCGTAAAAAAATCTTTCATTCTCATCTACTTCCAATAACCAGCCCATATTCACATGACGTACGTAGGAAGATGCAATGAATATTTTTTCTGTCATTTGTAAAATATTGTACGGTTCACATTTACAATTCTTCAGCGTGTGCTTTGCTATCCATTTTCATTCACCAGTTCTCTCTCGTCTCTCTCTCTCTAGAGGTTATACAGCTCCTTGTGGTGGCAGTGAGGATGATAATGTTCTTCGTGTACCAATGATGATGATGGCATAGCTTAATAAAAAATGGATAATGAGCTTTTCTTCCAGCCAGTAGCACTTTTTTTTACGGTGATTTGGTTTTGGTGACGATTACGAGATGATGATGGAGAAGTAAGTTCTGAAGTATACCTTTTTGTTCATGGATGCTTTTTGTTCACTTTCCTAAACAGTGCGTAACGTTAAGGAGGATGATGATGATGATGACGGCAGTGATGAGTGAATGGTAGACAGTACTTGATTTTGGAAAGATAACTTGTGTGTTTTGTTTGTACGTTTCGGGAGTTAGATACTCATGACATCACCCAGCTTTTGAATGTTCTAAATGAGCGTTTCTGGTTTGAAAATTTACAACTTCCACACAAGAAAAGTATATGTAACACATAAGGCTTGTTTAATTTTAATTCTTAAAAATGTCTTTTGTAGAGAGACACAAGTAAATATTTTGATGTTGCTGGAATGTTGCATTCAGGTTCCTGGTTTGGTATGCTTATACTTTTGTCTAAAAACTCTTCACATTTTTTTTCTGTAGGATGATGACGATTATAATAAGGAAGGAAAAGTGTCATTTGAAATTGCAAGGCTTTTTAACTGCTCAGCAGCTCTATTAAAAAAAATATATATAAGATAAACAAACAACTGGTTCTCTCGTCTGTATATGTATATATGCTTTTGGTGCAAGCAAACACACACACACACTTATACACACTGTGCTTTCATTAAAACCACATTAAATATGTACCTAGACTTCAATGCACTTCACTCACTCTGTGAATTCCATAAATGCGATAAAGGAAACAATTTTCATGTGGTGTGTGGTAATTTTACGTTTGAGAAGAGGATGACCATCATCAATGACCACACACCATTGCTACACTTTTTTTTGTCAAGCTGTGTATACAGGACAAAAGATTCTCTCAACCAATCAATTTTTTTTACTGGATAGACCTCTGCCAAATGTTAATTTATGGTTATTATTTGTGCTGTTGTAGCTGTGTGGTGTGTTTAATGCACACTTGTACACATGTGTATAGACAATACAAACATTAATAATTATTACAATGCACTATAATATTATATGTGTGGATTTCATTCAAAAAAGACAAAAGCTTCACTTTCCTTGATCATTTTTTTTTGCATGAATGAATTTGTTCGCTTGCCTAGCTAACAGGCTGCATTGCTCTGCAACATCAACAACATGCTGTAATTATTGCTATTATCATCATCATCAAAACCTATAATAATAGCAGCACTCCCACACAATCACAAGATAAACACACACAGAAACAGAGGAGGAGGCGGAGGGAGACGATCTAGTACTCCAATTCATTAAATTCTCTTGTCTTGCCTACACACAACGCAACGCACAGATATATATAATAGTTCAGCGACACAGTTTTTTCATGTACAATTTAATCACGGTCTATGACTATGATTATATGACTGTTAAGACAAATATATATATACACGAAAAAATAATTCCTTTACACATCACATCACATATATCGCAGATCACATAACTAAACCAGCCAGCAGTACACAAAACACACAAAAATAAGTCAGTTCTTGTAGCAGTCAGTGGTAGTGTGCTGCGTAAAGTATATATACACAATGCACTAATTATTAATTCTTCTTCGCTTCTTGTATAATAAATATTAAGTCTAAAGATCTATTACAGAGATCTGTATCTTTTAAACTTTTATGTTGCTCTGTTATACTGCAATCTTTTCAACTATGAAATAGAAAGCAAGATAAACGTGTAGAAAAATAAATAATAATCTTGTTTCAATTCCTCTATCTTTTTTGGCCAGTGGCACTCTGACTACTTGTTTCATTTTATTTTTGGATTAGTGGTGCACTGGCTAAAATGCTTTTTTTTATATACTACTTTACATTCTTGTCTGACAGCAGCAGTGCAGCGTAGAACTGTTTACTGATCAGTGATGAATATGAGTCTCTCTGCTAGTACACTACTACTGATGATGATAATGTTGATCTTCCTCCGCCAAACATCACACTTTACTTGAAGTTACTTTAGCAACACAAAAATCCTATAAAGTCAAGCATCCTGAGCTGAGTCCTGAGCAAGTGAGACACAGGAGCCCCAAAGATATACATTTAGCACAAGTTATAAAAATAATAATAATAACAAAAACAACAACAATAAGACGATATTATATAGAGGAGGAAGGATCGTGGTGGTGATGATGATGATGAGTTATGTATATGCCTATGCCACTGTTCTTTTCTGAAGAGTGCCCTATGTGCTTTTGGATCACATCACATTATTATTATTATCATCATCATCGGTATTATTACCAGTTATACCACATACAACAAGCATTATTAATATATTATCATCATCATTCATATATAATATATTTATGTACACACACAAACACAGTAACATTCACCATTATCACCATTCACTCACCACAACACACACACAAAAACAGACATCAACATCATCATGATCTCATGAAACAGCAGCATTAACACAGACACATACACACATAATATTCAACAATAAAAAATAATAACAATCAGAAGAAGTAATATTAGTAGACATCAGTGCAACAACAGAGCAAAAAGCAGTGAGCTTAAAATACAAGTCGTGGTTGTAATAATAATAGTGAGCTTTAAGCATATAAAAAGGAAGGATATCACATCATCATCATCCTCAAGTCAGTCAGCATCTCCACTCTCTTTTTTTTCACTAAAATACACATATATAAAGAGAACACATATCACACACANATAAAGAGAACACATATCACACACACATAATATAATAATACCTAATACCTCTATATACCTTATGTGAGTATAAGTAGTCGTAGTCGTAGACATAATATCAATATTAGTAAGGTTGCATTTATACGTTCATGTTGTGTTGTGTATTGAAACATCAGCTTCAGTCAGAAAATAGAAGAGCAAAAGCAGCAGCAGCAGCAAGCAAGCAGGCAGGCAGGCAGCAGTAAAAAAAAACAGAGAACCGAGTACAACTTTCTGTTTCCCCTTTATAAAACATGTATAAATGTAATATGTGAGTTGTAAAATAGTGGGCAAGACGATGTGTTGTATTATACGGTAAAATGCCCATTTCATGTATATAGGTATTCACGTATGCATGCATTTCATGTTGTAAGCTAAAAAAAACTCTACAACAAAAAATATCCAAGTCAAGTGGAAATCCATATGCACAGAGTCAGTGTCAGTCTTATCCTCGTCTATTCCCTTCTCTTTCTCTCTCTCTCTCTCTATCTTGCCCATCGTCATATCATCCTAGTAGTCATATGAGTAAAAACCTGCTGATGATGATCTGCTGGTGGGTATATGGTAGTAGTGGTGTTGGCGGTGATATGGTACTTGTGCTCATTATATCATATGCCACATTTTTATAGGTCTAACGCTTGTAATACCAACATAACATGAGTGTTAGTGTTACACGCATCACATCTCATTGCATTGTTCATAGGTAGTAGAAAATGGATGAGAGAGAGAGAGACATTCTCAGATGCTAAATGCCAAGCCAAAGAAGACTTTTTTTATGCGAGAAGCTTTCATTTTATTGGGATTATAATAGGTAGATATACATACATATATTTATATATATTTTGGGAAATGAAATGAGTATTCAGAGAAAAAAAATAATCGTGTATACATGTTCACGGGAAGTATTAATATTAATAAGAAAAAAAATGCCGTATCGTAATATCATCATCAACAGCATGATTTAATATGCTACGCTTTTTTGATCTTTTCGCTACAATAAATGGGATATAAATATGTACGTATGAATAATATGCCATGATAATGATGCTTGATGACTCTACCCGTCCATCTCTACTTCTCTGACTAAACTGTTCGTCTTGTTAGACATGCACATCATTTTATGGCTTCACATCTCCGATCTCCACTGTTGATGATGATCATTATCGTCTTTTTTTCCTTCAGTCAATCCAAATGGGAAAGGGTACAAAACCCAATATTATGATAACAAAACGGTACTGAACTAGCATTGATGCTAAAGGTTTTTTGGTGTTTGGCAAAACATTATTTTTTTGGATGTGCTCGAAAGTGGGTTTCATCATGCTGCTGCTGGTGCTGTTTAAAAGCCAGCAAGCAAGTTATGAAAAAGTATATTATGATTATGACTCGTCATCATTTGTAACTATAAAGAAGTATAGTATATAATAATAATAATAATAAAGCTAAATGTAACTAATATTCTTAGGATGATGGATAGCAAAGCCGAAAAAAATGAGCAATTTTTTTTGTGAGGAGAAGAGTAAAAAAGGCGTTGCACGCGCGTAAATATGTAAGAGTAAGTGAACTCATAATAATATAAACTGTGCAAAATTTTCATGAATAAAGTTATTATATTATGATTATGATGCCAATGTAGTATACATATTAATCATATATACATACAACATACATATCTGTATGTATAGGTAGTACGAGTACGTAACACGCACATAACTATAATGATTAATGATAATACACTAAATATATCTCGTGATCTTTTGGTTTTATTTTAATGTAGGTAAAAAAAACTTGAGCATTCGATTCACTTTCGTAAATATGATTGTTGAATTAGATCGACACAATAAGATGATGATAAAAACAAAATTCATTTTTTGATTGGCAAGTAGGAATATTGTTAAAGGGAATATTAAAATGAAAAAGTGCATTAGTATTTATTGAAGTAAATGATGGTAATGGTCAAATATGGGTGATATATATACATTGGCGCATATAGTATATGGGTGCAATGAAATATAATATATTTCATGTTCAGAGGTTTAAGGTATCTAAAATATGTGTACAGCCTGTAAATCATATTATTTATGATTATTGTAATAACAAAGTGTGGTAAACGAACCGAAGAGAAGAAGCGAAATGAGTATTTAAAAAAATGCGAGTGTGAGTGTATCTGTGTAACCACTTAGAAAAGTAAATATATTGTACGAAAGTTAGTTATTACAGTACAAATTATGCGAGTGTGATTTATATATACGGCGAGCCCACACACACAAAAAAATTGTTCCCTTTCATTTAGGCATATTCCAAACTTATTCTTCTTCGTATCAAACAAAAGTTTTCTCCCTTCTTTCCAAATCTGTATAAGCGTGTGTGTAACCGTAAAGTATGTGTAATGTGTATAGGTATAACTATCTATATACCTTTATATAAAACTCGTGAGTAAAAAAAAGAGTATACGCCCAAAAGAGCTTTCCTAACTTGAAGTGACTTTTAAAAAGTATAGATTAGTCGAAAATGGATGTAAGGAGCTTGAATTACTCATCATCATAGATTAAAACAGGGCAGAACATTTTAGAGTGTAAAGGAGATGCATATATAGTTCTCATCATGATCAGAGATCATTAAAAAAATGATCGTACAGGAATGAACACTTGCCACTTCTTTTTTTCATGCATAAATGCCATCATCGTCATCATGGCCGTTTCGTCATCGTTAACCATAAAAATGAAGTTTGTATTCAAACCATTATTATGAAAGGAACTGATAATCATCAGAGAATAGGTTTAGATTTTGTTGATAGTTTGCGAAAGTTTATGCCATGCACCCTGTTTATTATTATGGGTGTAGTGCTACTGTTTTCATAAACACAAAACACAAGCAGTGTGCTTCTTGTAAAATTGTTTATTGCTATAAAATAATATTTAAAAAGTTGCATTCTTGTTTTGATCACCTTTTTACCGTTGCCAATTTTGGCCTCTCTCTGTCTTGCGCTCTTTTCTGGTTCTTTCAAGTTAAATGCGATTAGGTATACAAACTTGTATAGTGTGTAACATGTGCTCACTGCTCAGTCAACCCAGTCTCTTGTTCACACAATTCAGAAAACCTGAAATTAAGAATATGACTCAAGTACTCTGTGTTTTTCATTAAATGAATCAATGCTATGCATTTTGCCAATTGAATGATGAATTTTTTCAACAAACTGGAATCAACCTTTCTTTAGGTATGCAATATCAATACTTTGAGATTAAGTTGCATGACTTGTAAAATCAAGAAAGTATGAAATGTTCTCTTTTTATTACAATTTGTTGATTTTGCTGTTATTGTTACTTTGTGTTTAAAAGTCATCATTGATATCGCATAGCTTATTCGATAGTCGACTGGAGGGAAACATTATTGGTTTGATTGAAGTAATAAAAAAATTCTAATTTCACCAATTAAGATTGTTGCTGTCTATTGAAAGGGATCTAATGTCTTAGTTGGGATTGTAGTAGGAATAGATAGCTCTGTTAATTTAATATTATGCTTGTTTTGCACCTAAAACTACTGGACCAAAAATTGTGTTTTAATGTGTAAGAAACCAAGTACAAATCCAAACTAAAATGCTATTGAATATGATATGGATAACTTAATTAAAATCATGCATTTAGTAAAATAAAATTTTGTGACATATACATAAACACTTTCTTCCTTGACCATGAACGCTTTAACTTTCACACACTGTATAAAATGACATTGTACTTGTACGTTGTACATGCATTTTTAAATTCAATAGGTGTATGCAAAAGCATGTGTAAACACACAACATGCCGATGATGATGCGAGAGATTTTAGCTTTAGCCAAACAAGTGGTAATAGAACAATGGTGATCGTTTCTGGATTTACCTGCCAGCTGCTAGGCTTAAAACTTATATGATGATGATGATTATGGAGCATCCTATCCACCTCTTTTATTCTCATGCAAACCTGTGCCCGATCCTGATCATCTCATCATCATACAGTCACATTCACACTCACACAACAACATAAATTTATTTTGGCTTACCACTTACATAACATACACTACCGTCCAATGTAATAATAATGCAGTAAGTAAAAGTGAAAACTGTCCAAGAAAGTAAACAAACATAGTTTGGTTGGGGATGGGCTTATTGACTTGGTGCTAATTAACTTTAACGAAAAAGGTTACACTTGCAAGTAAAAAACAACAACTCTGACACACAAGCACAGAATACATTAAAGAGAAAGGAGATTAAATTAGTGGATGCTTATTTTTGAGACTTTTACGTGCATACTTACTGTAAGTTGCGCGTATTGGAAGATTTAATTGTCTTTAAACAATCATAATGGTTCAACTGATGAGGACTTGTGATTAAGTCGAAACGTCCGGCAATAAACTCGTTTTACTTCAAAATACACTCGTTGTCTCCCTAAATATTGTTATAAAAAAATCATAATGGTGTTGTAATACACACACACACACACACATCAGTGCCGAGTGTATGTATAATATTTAAGCCTGTTACTGATATTGTATTTAATATTTTTACTACGGTATGTCAAGTACAAATGCATTAATTTTTTGACTGCATAACATCTATATTTTATTTTAACGTTCCAACGTCGGTTCCAAGTAAAACTTCGGACAATGGTAAAATTTTGTGAATTCTGATTTTTTACAGACGTACAGACCAAACAAATAAACTGTTCATATTGATGAGCCTTATTCCTATTTATGGAGCTCAAATGTAATGGCTGGGGCCATTTTAAAAGGTAACGTTGTGTTGTATATTTTTTATATACCAAACATAATACACAAATGTTTAAAATCGAAACTTGATGTATCTACAAACAATAAAATTGAATCAATTTATTAACTAGATATACGTGAGATTTACTCATCAATTTTTGACCATAAACCTGTGGTTCATCGTGAAGTAGAATTTTTCGTTAGAGAGTTTGAGGTTAGTGTTAGTTGTAGTAATTATAATAATATTTCATATATGAAAGGAGTGCTCTTGACATTAATGAAATCGATAATTAACAGTTGACAAGGTACAAATTACATACAATTGTATATTTTTTGTAGGAGTCCAGAAGAGACAGAGAGGTAGACAGACTTTTTAAAATTTTGGAAAGAGTCACCGAGCTCAAAGATTCGGAAATAAACAAGTCACAATCACTGGCAGACATTCACATTCCAAAACTTTCTGCAGAACTACAAGTAGCTGAATCCATTGCTGACACACTTTTGGAAAAACGACTAAGAGCTGAGGGTCATATTGCGACTCAATTGGAGAGAAAACGGCACGACCGAAGTGCCGAGTGGGACAAATTTGTGCATGATATGACGAGTAAATGCATTCGTATTGATAACACATTTAAAAACAAAGAAGACGACGTTCGAGATTTGTACAAAAAGGCAGAGGAAAAGTTGTACGAACAGCAACATAAAAGTCAGTTGGAAGACGGAGGTGGTGGTCAATCAAGTTCCTCGGGTGAAACAACAGACTTCAATATCAACAAAAATACCAGCACAAGCGAGTCGTGATTTTTAGTTATCAGTTATATTTCGTTTTTTTAAAGAAAGGTTTCCACCATTTTATATTTAAAAAATGGATAACAGAAGTAATGTCACAGAAGACCGATCAGCATTAGGACAGCTAAATGATCCCAACCTAAAAATTACTCCGGGTGATATTTACTACTCAAGTGTGGATGAACTCGGACTTGGGAAAGAATGGGCAGCCAAATCTGTGCTTTCCATTGGTGATGTCCAAGAGCTTTGGAAACTTATCAAAGAAAACCAGGAGCAGGGTCAAAAGAAAAAGTATCTTCATGAGCTTCTTTCTGGTTCCGACTTGATACTTCCTGGCCTTGAGGTTCCACAGCGTAACCCGGAATTGGAAAAACGGCTGGCTGTACTTAGGAATCAGTTGGATGAAAAAGAGTATAGAAGAATGACAAGGAATGTGAATGTTAACGCTACTAGTCCATATAAAACAGTACAAGAAGATTCAATTCGTTACCAATGTACGTTAAGCTTTTTAATTACCTCATTATAAACTATATATTTGTGTTTTAAATATTCATATCAAATAATATTTATACTTAAAATTGTGAAAACTATATTTTGATTTGACAGTGAAACAGATGAACTCTAGCATCATCGCAGTAGTCCAGTTTGTGATATCACTTGCTGCTGCATTTCTCTTTGGATTCACTGGAATTGAAATTTTTGTTGGACCACTGGATTTGGCAGTTCGTATTTTGCTTGGAATTGGTTCAGCAGTGATTATTGGAGTGGCAGAGCTGTACGTGCTGGTTGTATTGTTAGATGCAAGGGAACAGGACGATGAAAAGGAAAAGAAAGCAAAATGAGAAAACATTTGGTTTTGTAATAAAGTTTTCATTAAACACAATAATTTGTACGTGTGAAAAAATGTATGAGTTCGCATTTCGCAGTGATAAAATAAATACTTATTTCATTTCTTTAAAAAAAATAATTGTACTACTTTTATTAAAACTTATTTACATGCGGTGAGTATTTTAATTTGGGCAAATTCATCATCAATCTTCAATAATAATTTTATTCTTAGCGAAAAATATTCACATCAATCGAGGTTACAGGATATCCGTTAGAATTCGTGCTCGACGCATCCTTAATTCCTCTTAAGATGCAATTTACTTAAAACATGCTTTATTTACGACTAAAATAAAGGAATGAAATTAACAATTAAAATTGTTAATGACATTTTCAATGATTTGTTAGCGTTCGACAAAGGAATGTTTAGTTCAAAGAATGCTCCAAACAGATTTGACATTTCAATAAATAACGTAGATGAAGGTTTACGTAAATGTACTCCTTTGCTCTTTATAATTAATTATTTTGGAACTCGGAATAGATTGTGTGATTTGTGAATAAGTAATCATAATATTTAATTGCATTAAAGGAATACGTATATGATACGCCAATAAAAGAGCACAATGCGCAAATATAAATATAATAAAACCAACATATTTTTTAATTACACCAAATCCGCTTAACACAATTGAACATGCCCACCACTAAATTGAGAAACGATCTATTGTTTTATATCATCTCTGCATTTAATCTGCTGGTTACGCACGTATGTCGTCAGACGTTGATTACTGATTACGAAAATTCTTTAAATTAACATTATTTTTGCATCAACAGCATCTAAACTGAGAAACCCAAATAGTTACATAGTTAGGAGATTTTCATAAGCTACTTGATTCATGCTGTTAACTTATTTGGAAATACAAATACGGGAGATTATACAAACCAACGGGTGATTAATTTAGTCATGGGTTTCGCACTTCCGGTGTTGACCCTTGTGACTGTGGCCTTATTGGCTAACCAGGTAAGATGTTTAAATCAGTGGTATTTTTATTGACACATTGATACCTTAGCGCTCCCATTTGAGTGTGTGTGGTACAATAGTACAGATATTACTCGATTTAATTCATTTTTCATTCATTTCATCCATAATTTAAAATAGGCGATTCATGTCGATTCCGAACACAATGGAATTGAACAAGCAGACCGGTTTTCTTCCAAGATCGCACCCATGAGTTTCGAGGAGTAGGTTTTTAGACGCATCTCTTTATATGGTTAATACAATGCAATTAAATTAAGTGAATAAGTGATTAATTTTTATTTGTAAAGGCGAAAAGACCGCCGGAAACGGCAAGCGAAAGGAGGGCCACGAAAACGAATAGCACCTCCAGGCCACAAAGAAGGAAACACAATCATGAGCTTATCAGTTCCAAATTGCGTCGAAGAGGGCATGGTTTTGATGCAAGGTTATGACAATTACTTTGTAAAATGCATTTCTAATGACGTCCACGGAGGATTCTACCGTGTAATCTATCTTTGTCCTACGGGATTACGTTCTATTGGAGACATGTCAATGTGCATCCCCCCACCAGATTGTTCGTCCTGTGGCGGCGATTTTAACGACGACTTGGGATTCAATGGGTTGGTGTGATAAATAAATTAAAAACAAACTTACCCCTGCTGTTACTTGATTGTAAACACGTGAAATAAATGCTTAAATTAGATTGCAAAGTTATAAACTTGAAATTATGTACTCTGCTCTTTATTTGCATGAATAGAAACAAGCCTACGATTTCGACGGTGGCTGAAAATGATATTGGAATAGCCAAGGGAAGTCAAACTGGCTCTCTTGGCTCGACTGGTCAAATGCAAGCTCAAAATATGGCACAACGAAGGCAACAAATGATGCGACAAAGGCAAAATGTTAACAAAGTTCAAACCGTTAGAAAACAAGGTACATTCATTTTTCTATGCGATCATTTATTTAGAACTTTATTTATGTCCCAACAAAGAAGACGGCGAAAATTTGCAATATGGGGTTCTCTTACAAACGTATATGTATTAACGACAGTATACTATATTAATTCATCTCTTTATGGTCCATTAAAACAAAAAATGGCTGATTGTATTCAAAAATGCTATTACTAGAATCGAAAAAAAATTGCACTCATTCCGTGAAAAGACATGCACTTACACGAACGAATCACTAATCATTAAATTTCAATTTATAATGTTAACTGTTATAGGTATCAACATCAACAGGATGAAAGTTAACAGAGCTTCCCAAATGTCTTCTCGTAAATTAATCAAATTTTATTAAACAATGTTTCTCAACAGTTCGTACATTACAGTTCTAATTAATCCCTATTTTCTACTTCTACTATTATAGTTGCCCAACAAAGAGATATGCAATCTCAAACGGCAGCCTCCCAATCCCAAGCCATTTCTCAATCGGCCATGAACTCGAATGTAGTCGCGTCGCAAGCATCGTCAGCCTCTGAGGTAGAATCCGTTTTTAATTCTTCATCAATTCAATCTCATACAAAAATATCAAGTCCCCGTTCCCAATCATGCACACACATTAATAAAATGAATGGGCATGCCAAAACACCTACTAGAAATTCCTCCTAAAAACAACACCTTTATTTCCCAAGCCAAAATAGATCTAACCATACTAAACAAAGTCACAAAAATTAAACATAATCAAAATCAATATCATGCAGTTGGTCAATAACAAATTTTGATTTGCCAATATTGTTATATCAGGCAAACCAAATGGCGTCAGCAGCGAGTGCAGCAAGTGTGATGAATACCGAATCCAGCTCGGCTGGAATGAGCGCAATGCAAGCTGCTCAAAGCGCACAAATGACGGCAGCTCAGTCACAGGCCCAATCAGCACAAATGAGTCAGGTATGAATCCAAACAACTACCTTGTAATTGTAAAGCATATTGAATTTGTTTTTTAATTCGACAAAATTATTATATCAGGCAAACCAAGTGGCGTCAGCGGCTAGCGCAGCAAGTATGATGAATGCCAGATCCAGCTCTGCTGGAATGAGTGCAATGCAAGCTGCTCAAAGCGCACAAAAGATGGCGGCTCAGTCACAGGCTCAATCAGCACAAATGAGTCAGGTATAAACCCCCGATCCCTACTTTGTCTTTGTAATTGGGAGAGAATTGAATTTTTTAAATAACTTGAGAAAATTATTATATCAGGCAAACCAAATGGCATCAGCGGCTAGTGCAGCAAGTATGATGAATGCCAGATCCA
>JAHZNC010005122.1:0-19852 GCA_027744095.1 Zhuqinia jingwanae | reverse complement strand
GTACTTTAACTCACTTACAGCAGCAATAGCATCCGAGCCATGGTTGATGATTGCAACCCAGCCCATTCTCGAAACTAAGAAGACCATATTTAAAAACCCATCCGCAGAGTTGTCAAAGTGGAAATCTGAGTACCTCCACGTGTAGTTGTTAGCCAAACATTCTATTCTTGGCAGTGCCACCTCATCACCTGATTCTGGATTGACGCACTGAAAAATGTTTCGTGAATCAAGAATGTCAGTTTTGCACTTAAACTGGGGTATTATGAAACGTTGAAATGCTTATCTACCCATCGATAGTGCCCAGCCAAAAAATGTACTCCAAACGTGTCAAACAACAGCCAAATGAAGAATATGGCTACTACTGTTTCCCAGATTATCTTTAGCTCGTATTTTAAGCCCCTAAATGTCGCCTAGAAATATAATAATTTTTTTAGTTCTTAATATGGCAGTTTAGTAAATTAAAATGCATGTAAGCTTCGTTTTACCTTCAACCAATCCACTCTTGAGATGAGCATCAGAGGGCGGAATGACCGTATACACAGGACTCCAATCCGAAAAGAACCCGTTACCAAGAAGTGATATATGGACAAATTTAGGATATTTTCCTGCAAAATACGAACAAAGACTTAATCTTAAATAAACAAAGCCCCGCGAATGCGTGTTTCCCTTAAAAATATTTCAGAATTTACCAGAACAATCGTAGGTGTCAAACAACCATCCTCGATTTAGGATTGACTCTTTAATTCCAAATGAAAGTAGCTCGTACACAGAGATGATAAAGAACACTACGGTAAAGAGGATTTCGATGACAAACAAGGCAGTTTGAATGTCATTTCCATTTTCCTTTGTTTCAAACACCATCGCCAAAGAAGCAATTATTATGAGTCCAGAACACGTAATTTTGTACGCCCAATGCTCCATGCAATCCTGAATTACTTTCCTCAAATGACCCGAAGTCTCCGTAGTTGAATATTCCCTTTCTCTGCTCCCAACAACATTCCCTTCCGCACCATTCTCAGCAACAGGCAATGTGTCTGCTCCAGCAGTTTGCGCTCTCAGGATGGGAGAGTACACGAGACCAATTGTTCTGCGCAAAAAGAGTCGCAATCCCCTCTCTTTCAAAGGATGATAGTCATTTTGCAGTTCCTCAACTGTCGTATGGACTACACCAATTAAGAGAAAACTGATGAGAAGAGCGCCACACAAGTACGCAACCAAATAGTAGATGAACGCATTCCAGCCCGCATATGGTAAGGCTAGCCACAGTGTTTCAATCCATTCCGCAATTTGCATGCGCACAATAACACGGAAAGAGTGCCAGAAATCTATGAAGCTGAATCGTGGAATGTCATTTACCGAAAGCTCTCCTTTTGCTATAAGATAAGGGACGCATACTTAAATATATTTTACAATGAGTAATTATTTCAATTTCAACATTTGATTCATAATAATTAGCTCTCTCACCTTTATAGCCTTCCAGTTCATACTGTCCAATGACAAACGGTCCGATAAACACAAAAAATCCAAACACGATTAACGCGTAAAGTATCCATCCCCAGAGAGCCTTGATGGCTTTGTAGTAGATCACAAATATCATTTGTAGACTGGGCCAATATTGTACCAACTTCAAAAGTCTGATGGGCTGTTTAACAAAAAAAAACATGCCAATATTTTAGTTGCATAAATTACACATAAGAATGTGTATAATCAATTGTCAACTTAGCTTTACGTACTGCAAACTTGTATCCATTGTAATGACCAAAGTAGGAGTTTATTTCCACGAAAAATGTGAGTAGGACAATTAGATCCAAAAGGTTTGATGTGTTGCAAAAATATTTTACTGGTCCTAGAGCAATTATTTTTAACACAAATTCTATCGTGTACAAGAAAAACACCGCCTGGAGGTTAAAAAATCAAGAAAATTCATTTTTAAGCAAATTTAGCAATAAAATGGAGGGTAATTGGAGTATTTTAAGACCATTTACAATAGGAATGACACGAATATATAGGTGATAGTCAAAAGGTTCAGCTTCGATCCCATAATAATCCGACGCGATACTGAAAATGTCAGTTAGTATCACACAAATCAAGGTGATCCGCATCCAATTGTGATATATGACGGAATGCAACGATTTTCGAAATCCAACCAACTCTTCCTCTTGAGCCACACTAGGTTCTTCGATGAACGCCCCTCGATTCTGTCTTGAATCTTGTACGTCATCTAGACGACTAGTATATTCTTCCTGCTCTAGTTCACTTGTTGTTTTTGATTCTGTAAAGACACTTCCGAGGATGGCGAAGAATAAACATCCCATTGGAAAAGTTATGAGAAAGAAAATTGCGACAAAGAAGACAATGTGCGAGGGCCCATTTGTTCCAACCACCTAAATAATAGTCTACAATTTTATATAATCAAGGTTGTATTATTGAAATTTTTATGTTTTCATGCATGCCAACCTGTTTAAATATTTCCTCTGTGAAATCCTCACTGGCAATTCGAATGACGGAAAGTAAGCTCCAAAATATATTATCAAAGTTGGTATACCCAAAGTCCGGATTTTCGCCAATGCCATGAAGGCAAACATAGCCCTCTGGGCATTTCCTAAATGACAAAAGGGGATGCAAATTTACATTTGAAAGCTTCTTCAAGCTGCATCATCTAGTCAATTGATCCGAGTATACCTGGCTCCAATTGCATTTCCACAGAGTGCAAAACCGTATTCCCCCTGGTGCCAATTAGACATATTTTGAATATAGTTTGCCGACATTTCATCAGCAATGGCACTAATCTTCTGTTCAGACAGTTGCTTGACACATTTTTGCCGGAGAGTTCCCATGTACAAATGGGAACCAACCATAGCAAAGATCCAGAGGAGAAGAATGAGTATCATAATCATGCCCACAAGTTTATTTACGGCCCTTAGAGAGAGTCCGCATGCCTGTCGAATACCTGAGCAGGAAGATCAGTTTGACCAGCATGTTTGTTGGTTGATTAAATCAAAATCTTTTATATAAAAATAATGCATATAATTAATTACTTGGAACTAGAGGAACGATCTTGAATATTCGACTCCACACTAACGCCCTCCGCAAGGGAAAGGACGGGATAAATCTGGCATAATTTTAAGAACAAGGCTGTACTCAAATTTATAATTTACAACATTACATACATATTTAATGAAAGGTGAATGAAGTAGATACATATCTTGTGCACATTCACGTGTGTATTTACCCAGACGAAATTACCAATAGGTCTAACCAGGTCCACGGATCCTTTAAACATGTGAACTCGTCTCCCAATAATCCACGAGCAATTATTTTCACGAAAAGTTCAAAACAATACACTGTCAGGCAAATGTAACTGAAATGGACAAGTGAATGATAGTTTTCATGATGATCTAGTTCATGTGGATGTACTACGATTACATGATTAGATTTGCGTCCCAACTTACTCAACAATATACATGACATCCACAAGCCAACTCTTCTCGTGCATGTGATCTATTTGCCTCATGATTTCAAAATTTTGTGTTGTTGTTAGTGCAACAATGTTCAAAAGTAGGATTGTAACAAGCAGGATTGAAAAGATCCAATTGGTTTGTAGATATATTGCTAGCCGGCGAAAAATGTTGTTCGGGTCAAGAATGAAGAAACTGTCTGGTTTGCACGAAAATCTATGTATGGTACCCCATCGACCAATCACTATAAACGACTGTAAAAGTAACGTAATAAATAACATTTTAAAGTGCTCACCATAATCCTCATCATTCACGTAATTTTGAAATCAAAGTTATTGATATGCAAATGATCGCGATATAATATTGTACGGGCTTTGTGTACCTGCTTATTATAGAAGTAAGGATCAATTTCCTGAAGTGGAATATAAGGCTTGGCTGACTGAAGAAATCGAGACCGAATTCTTTTCAGCAGCACTTTCCCATCTTCATATTTTGGATTTGGGGCTTTGGCACCTTCTTCATAATATGACTCGCATAGTGGTTTAAATATCGGCGCGGTCTGTTCCTGTGTATCTTCGAATATGCCTTCCTCTTCCATTTTTTTTTTACCAATAAGCACTTGTATTTTCTTGTAATGGAAATCTAAATATGACAAATCAACTATAGAATATATTTCTTTTCTCTGAAGTTTTCACTGATGTAACCATATAGGAAAACAGGTAAAAGTGCGAGTACTAAAAAAAACAAACAAAGATTTTCCGTTAATGTGGATAAATATGTACGTCATCGTCATAATAATATAATAATTATAATTGTATATATATCACCACCATAACAAAACTGTACTGGTCATTGATGACGCTCCTCCTATGACAAGGATTTTTTTGTCATTTTATTTCTCATGAATAACATGGTTTAAAAACCAGTGACAACGACAACAACTCTGAGTTAAAAAACAACTCAGGCGCCAAGTATCTTGGACTAATATATGTATACCTATTCAAAGTCGTTGCAATGGCTGGATGAACAATATAATACTATGATTAGGTGTCATGTAGTTTGGAGATACACAAATTTCAGTAGAGTGGCTCGCAATAATATTTGTGGAATGGCTGTTCCTTTGATTCTGCTTGTTGTGTTCAGACAACACACACAAATAACAGCTTTTTTGCCCATAATTTTTTTTTAAATTGCTATATCAGCACATATACCTATGTGAGTATATAGACATGTATGTATGTATTTGTGACATCTCATGTTCAAAGGGGTAATTTTTATTAACTTTGTCGCTCAAAACATATTTATAAGCAAAAACTAAAACACTGCTTCACTGTATATCTGTATTTTTAGCTCAAGAGGATCTCCTTTGCTAAATGAAAAAAAGAGGTTGTCCAGAAAAAACAAGTTTGCCTTCAAGTAATTCTTCATAATTTGTACACGATGGTGCATGGAGCTATAATTTAACTTCTCGTCAGCTCTTCAAATAGCAGTATAGGTAGTAATGAAAATACAAACATGAAGTTGAGCTGTGATTTTATCAAAAGAAAACTTGCACCCAGGATGACCTTTTGTATGATCTTGTGTGTTTAATTTAATATCTCTAAAATCTATAGTATAGTAGTATTGACCGCAACAAAATTATAATACTTCCCCATATTTTAGATTCATTTGGAGACATTTTCAGTTTCTCATCGTCGTCGGCACATTTCCAACAATTCTGGGAGCAGGTAAAGGTAACGTACAATCACAACCTCTACGATGATGATATGCTTAGGTCACGCAGAATTTTGACGGTGAAAATAGTAGTTTTGTTTCTTTCATCCTGTTTCCAATACTGCGACGATGCCCCTACACTTTCAGGCAATTGGCAAAGATTTGAGGAAAGGATGACTAGTTTTATTTTTTGGACAAATTTTATTCCAAAGTGCGGTTTACAATTTAATTCCAGTATATAGACATCAACTATCGGAGGAAGATTGCATGATTTTAGTGAGTAACTGTATTTCGGGACTTTAGTCCCCATTTACTGGAGTATACGTAGTATTTATAATTTTAATTAAAGCTTGTTTGGAAGGCTCAACTTCAAGCTAATTAATATTGAGGCCTCGTTATATAATGCACACGTCTTAATTAAAAGTGAGCTTGAAATGACTTTATTGTAGGTTTTATCATCTTCCCAAATGTATCCTCCTGTAAGTATTAGTACATACTGAAGGTATCCTGTATGCGTGCAAAGATCTCAATGACGGTTTCCTTTTGTTTTTTGTCAATCAAAATGACATAGTAACCAAGTTTTAGTTTTGATAGTTAACAGATAAGAGCATCGTAATCGTAAGTGCATTAATGCTGGGCGTGTTAAAAAAATATACAGGGTGTCCACATGAAAATAGGTAGTCACATTTTGAAATTTTTTCATTAAAAAAGTACTGGACGGAAATAAGTAGACAATATACCATTCGAAAGAGGAAACTCAGGAGTTTTATATAGGTGGTCGCAGGTGCTGAATATGTCCTCCTCCGGTTGTATAACAGAGATCCACACCAAAGTCAATTTTTTGTACCATCGAAGAATGTTATCCCGAACTGGTGGATTTTTTCTAAATTTCAGTCGAAATGACCTTTGAACTCTTATAGTTGACTTGTTTTTGGCGTATTCAAGTACAGAAAACGATTTTTCAGTTCTGTTCCACATTTTGAAATTTGCAAAAAAAATATTGAAAATTCTAATAAAATTTTAGAATTTTTTTTCTACTAAAATGTCAAACCAAACAAGTTTTTATACCCCACGCAAGAAAATAAGCATGCACAAATTGAATGTAACATCATTTTACAATGCTCAGAGATGCAGAGTTTATAATTAACTGATAAGCGTTATCTTGAAAATATGCAAATTAGTGTTTTCATGTAACCTGATAAGAAAAGCCATTAACATGCCAGCTTGAGAAAAACTCTTGAGTTTCCTCTTTCGAATGGTACATTGCTCACTTGTTCTCGTCCAGTACTTTTTTAATGAAAAAATTTCAAAATGTGACTATTTTCATGTGGACACCCTGTATATACAGCGCGTTTCTCATGATGAAGTATATTTGCAAGCGCATCCTTTGTAATGTATAGGGTGTAGTCAGTAGTGTTATCGCCCTCTGATATTTAACTATACGCAAACACACAATTGAATTAACACCTTTACGGTTTAAAATTACAACGCGTACTCCCACGTATAAAAACAGTAATTTTATCTGCATCAATATTAAATAGGTGTCACTATGCGTCTTAACTTTCGTAGTTCCTTTAAATGATACAAATGAATGTAAATTCCTTTCCTTCAAATTGCCACGCTGCGTTATTAAATAATTTAGGATTAAAGTCATGCTATTGTCATTGTAGCCTTTTAATGTATGTGATAATAATTTAGTTATATCTGCTTTGAGTTTATGGGTGGTCAGTATTATAAAAGGTAAAGTTGCATAAACAAAACAAACGTTCCCATTGTGATAAATAAAATGTATGGGAGGCAGCGAGTGTGGATTAAGGATTTTAACCTTGTGTACAGTTTAATAAGTTCTTACAATAATTAGTACTAGGGGCATAAAATAAAAGGGTCCATAGCGGAATTTTTCTTTATTCTTCATGCACATCGTAAAGTATGCGATATATATTGCTTGAATTTAATTGAATTGAAAATGCTAATAACTACATATATACTACTCCATAGTTATGTGATCGGTTCCGGTATATAATTTTAGACAGTATTTTTTCACTATAAAATACTAAATAAATTGGATATGATTATTGGATTTATAGCCTACCAAAATCCTTCCTGCCTTCCCGCTATTTCCTGTATTAAAAAAATTATTATACTATTCTGATTAATATTATTATCCGTAATACACCCATATTTTACCAGGTTTCATTCAATCTTCATAGCATCCTCCCTCATATCATTTTCATATACTACAATCATTTAAAGTTCATGACAATATATATACACGTTTATCTGACTATATATCAGAAAGACGGTGCCGTGGAATCAACAAAAACCAACAAAGTAATTTCCCATTACCAAGCACATGGTAAATTAAAATTTACACACGAGTTTATTTCCATTTCTGTTAGACACGCCAGCACATTCAATAATTACACACATGTATATAAAAATAATCATACAGGTATTAGTATATTTAGATACAATTACTATGGTAATACATACACCTTAATTTTAATTTGCTGTTCAGAAGCAACGGAAGTCTATCAAAGATCATACATGAATCACATGAATGTATGCAGGAAGCTTACAAACACATCCAGTATTATCATTTTTTACTTAATCACATGCGGTCATTCTCATTCTTAGAGCAATAAATGTACAAAATTAATGTAGGTATACTTATATTTAAGATGATGGTTACATTTTTCATTTTTGGACGGTATATGTACTTCTTGTGGAACCAAAAAATAACACATCACATCAATATTATAGAGTTATTTTTACAACTTTTGTTTGCATATATTCGTTTTTTGAGTTGAGCGAAGGAAGGCGAAAGTCAAGGATTTTTTCATGCATTATTAGCACTCCGTGAAGATTTTAAGATTTCGTGTAATTTTGGAGACATTGTTTCAGCCGGCATCTTCTTTAATAGCTCTGGAATAAATTTTGAGCTGTCGGATCCCAAAAAGCGAACTTTTTGTAGAGTTCTTCCATGCAACAAAGGCTTAACCAGGGGCCACACGTAATTCAAAACCATGGGTGCTGTCAGGCAAGATATAAAAAAACAAATGCATACTGACTCCTTTTAAAACCGGATATTCGTTATTAAATTTCCGTATGTCTTACCGTTAATTACGTACGCCTCACCGCCCAGTCTTTCAGGATAGTTTTGCTCAAAGTCTCGGAATACTTTGAGTATCATTTGAATAGCTACAGATACATCATGAAAAAGAATATTACTTGAATATATCTTGATGAAAAGAAGGTTCTTTCATATTTCGGAGTAATATGTGTAGTACACATTGTGTACATATGTAGGTACACAGGTACACATAGGTATCTTTAGTATTTTGTACGTCATGCTTACTTTCATAATGTGCAATTTTCCAGTATGTGAGTCCTTCCAGATCACAAATCAATGAAAATTGATCATTGCCAGATTTACTGATTCGATCAATAATTACTTCCATTGAGTGTAGCATTAGTTTCAGCATATCTTCGCTGTTACCCTTCTCAATCATTTGACGTACTTCCCAGGAGCCCACAGGGAAATAGTAGACTAGTTCATAAAAATGAGTTACATCAAACATTCTTTTTTAATATCTTTGGTATAAAAATATGCACCATCAAGTATTTTTTCGTGTTCAATTTTTAAAAAATGCCCAGTTTAATAAATCATACCCAGTCTGCCATCATTATCCTTCCCATGGCTTGCATGGATAAATGAGTTGATGACGGCCTCTGAAATGGTCCATTTGCGGTACCCGTCCATATCATTATCCTCCCGCCACTTCATACTCTAAATTCAAATGTAATTCAAAATGTAAAACAGCAGTAACACAAAATGTAATTCAGAGCCAAGTTAATTTTGCGCCATATGCTTAACGAACCACTTCATACGAAAGAGTATAATTTATCACGTTTTTTTCCTAATTCCACATTGTTACTACAACATACTAGTTTCTAAACATTTACGTCAAGTTTTTGTTGACTGGCAATTGTCCAAAATAAAAAATGCCATTTTTTGTCAAATGACCTTGGCAAAAGTGGAAGACTACTATGGTAATTTTGCTGCTGGAATGCATAAATGCATGTTGTAATAAGGCAGGTTCGGGTTGACGTTGCTTCATGGAAAAAAACCAGTTTATTTCTTGCCGTGAAACGGATTTTATTCTTTCCATACAGTTTTTTTAGTCAGTCAGATTAAGTCAAGCAAGGAAATGTTATTTTTTTAATACTTCATGCTTGATTTATACAATGCTGTGTTATCAGATAATGTATGGCATTAAAAGTTCAATTTTTCGTTTTTTATGTAGGGTAAAATTAGTGTTCTACATACATGTACAACTTGTGATATTACAAGAAAATCACACGCAAATAAAATGCATAGTTTTCTAGTTGGTGAACTCACCTTACGTAGCATCTCCTCGGCTTTGCTCAAGTCATAGTCCCGAGCTGAAACAGAAAAAAAAATTCCCCATGGATGCAGACATACATATTTTATTACTTAAATCATTTAGTACTAACGATTTTATCGTGTGCACATTTATTTTAATTGATGAACCTATATAATTATAGTGGTCAGATTTTTATGGGCATACTCAAATTACTACTCCGTTATACAAATTGCATTCTCTATGCTGACAACTGAATCGTTTCTGTAATTTTTTTCATGCCTCACGATGATCGCTCCGTGTCAGTTAATGCGACCTACCTATTATTATTATTGTTTATTAAACCACGATAAGTCTGTCATGGACTGTAGAGAGTCACCTACGAATAACTATGACCACCACCTTTAGCTATTTAATTAGATCATTTAATATATGTACTTTTTTTCAACTCATTGGAGTTCTTTTGATGTGAATTTGTGAATCATAACTTGCATACCCTTTTACATTTAATTTTTATGTCACTTTTTGCTTCTATAATAATGGCAAATGGCAATAAAAGTCAATCAACTACAAAGACATTACAAAAGGAAATCTAACGAAGCATTGCGGAATGCAGTATTGCACTTATCAAGTTTTATACTTTTGGCGAGATTGTTAGATAATTTTGCTAGGTATGTATATTATATATTTATAAGTCTTCTCAATTTTGACTATCATATCACTTTATATTATGGTTCTCAGCTAATAACTGATGTACCTATAATAACAATGTAGATATAATCCAATTGCTCATTTACTCTTGACCTTCTAGCCTTCAATTCTAGCGTTGCCATGCACTATGCAGTCTTATTACTACATTGTGAAGAGAACAAAAATAAGAAAATTCATAGTCGCATAAACAATTAGTGTAAAATAAATATATTCAATTATGTAGAAACAATTTGCTTTAGACAATAATAAACTTCATTGTCATGCTTCCAGTTACCCAACACGTGTTTCTTCATGCGAATATTTTTTATATGATTAATGCTGAAAATCCTTTCTAGTCATCATTATAGCAACACCTAATAATAAAGTTCATTCATGCCCATTTCACCATGAAACGCTTTGCTTCAGCTGCTTGAAATGCTACATTATGCTGAACTCAAAATATTGTGCAAGATCAGTAGCTTATCCAACATAATAATTGTTTATACTAGGCTTGGTTTCACGTAACAATTTAACATCTAGCTAGACATGTGTACTAATTGTTTGAAACGTTATGTAGTATTGGAAAAAACACAATAATGTGGGAAATTTTGATTTCAACAAATTGAATAAAAATACATAATTTATATGATTGTAAATACCACGCAAGAATCTCTTGAGAGTTCCGTCATCTCTGCTCAGGTCCTTAACTGCTGATCGAAACTGAAAAAAAATACAAAAGGGAAAGTGGTTAGGTATTAGCTATACTCATATTGTCAGTTCACCTATTTTAACAAGGCAAGATGCATTATTATGCATGTTTTATTTCACGTCCGAGCCTCCTTTCATCGGAATAGGAAGGTAAGTAGTACATGAAACGCTTTGATGTTCAAAGCAAAACGCATAAAAAAATAGAAAGCAAGTTTTATTAGGCAGTAAAGCGCAGTTAGAGCTTCTAAGTTGCATACACGAGTATTGAACATAGCACACCGACCAATGACAAGTTTACACATTAATTATGTATGTATATATGTTGCTGAGTGCAAGGCTCATTAAAATACATAGCCCATTTTACCTTTTTAAAATCTGTGTTTGAAATATACAATTAATGTTAGTTCCTTCATTCCATTTTGTATCTTTAGATATTTTTAAAATCTTGACATGATATGATGCAGGATTTGAGCACAACACGCAGTAAGGCATATAAAAGTGTACAATGAATAAGCACTAGAACTAGTAAATGAGACAAGTGTAATACTTTTCTCAAAATCGTGTCATAAAAAATGCTAATATTAATATAACTTTTGCTTACCAAATCGAGTTTTTTACATTCCTGGTTCTCATCCAATAATGCCATGATTTACTGTTTTCGGTTACGACTACTGAAAGTAAAATACAGAATTGACAATTTCTACTCACAACTCAACACTAACACAGATCACTGTACACTGTCCTCCAGTCCCAGTCAGACACGCAAGGGTACTTGCCTTAAATATTTTATATTTCAGAAACAATTCACAAATGAAAAGCAAAATAGTGAAACTTTGTCAACAATCCTTAAAGTTGTCCTTTCTTTAGAAAATAACCTATTTCAAGGCCCTAGAACACAAATCAAGTAAAGAAAACAGCTACGCTACAACACAAAGACAAGATTACGAGAATGTTTTCCTATTTTTTTCATTGAAGGTTACTCGACTCGCAAAGCCAATACACCCGAAAACTACACTGTTCTGGTTTTCCTGTCTTGTTTTTTTTTTGGGTAAGTGACCAGTGACCACATTTGTATATAGTTTCTAGACTAGCGTACTGTTTCATGGAATGGAAACAAAAAAACAAAACCTCATGTCAAAGTTTCCTACTTGTTGAAAAACGGTACACACAACCGTTGTTAGTTAGTGTCTCCAACGTCAGCATGAACTGATCTGATCAAGTAGCTTTTTGCTCACCTTCAACTTATTTGTCTGAGGAAGAGGGTCTTGCCTGTAGAAGGAATTGTCATAAATCACAGATCTCATTTTAGCTAGAATAACAATAAAGCAAGTGTATAGCAAAAATATATAATATGTTGTTGTGCTATTATAATATGTGTCTACAATATAGATATCATAGTAGTCTCAAAGAATGTAAAAGGGCTGCCTGCACACTAATACTGAATCTTGTAGTAAAAGTAACAATAAATGCATGTTGTCGTTATCAAAATCAAGACGGCATGCAAGATGCTTCTGTGTTCCAAACCTATATATAACTACTACCTACTATACATGCATGTATTTTGGTACATATTATATTAATAAAAGTCTTCTTCAGGTCATCATGGCATAATAATAATAATAATAACATTAGACCCATAAAGTGGTGGAGATGAGATGAAGGATTCTTTTTTGGATATGCATCTAAAACTATTAGGTAAGACGGTCTAGTGCTTGCTCATTGTGAACAATCACCTACTTACTTTTGGCTAAATTTTAGTCATGCAAATGCACTCACAGAATATAGCGCGCATTTATTCCTACTAATGTAGTGTAAATGCTACCAGTTGTTTATTATCTTAAACTGTGCGAATGTTTTTGGAGATCACGTGTCTACACTGAGTGAGTACTCGTACTGAGTTATGGAACAAAAAACTCATTTGACGAATAATATGAAATTCATTAAACACTATACTTTTATACAACTTTTATAAACTAATACATTACTTCACTATAAACTACACTATTTTGTTGTAAAACTTGTAAAACTGGTCGTGCAATTTTTTATCGGGCTAGTTTCTGCTGACCGACTGTATGTACATTGGAGATCCAAATTTCTAAATTGTACATACCTGTGTCTAATCCTATAATATAATGTTGATACTTTTATGTTATGAATACAAATGTAGTTTGTTTTGTTTTGTTCGCTATTATTGCATTTCAAAAACCAACGTAGGAATATTATGTTCACGCACTGCCATCTTAAAATTGTCATTTATAGCTAGGAGCTAATTTGTTTGAAATGACTTGTTGAAAAGTCACATGTTACATAAGCAACAACAAGGGAAGATTTTTATAATTATAATGCAACTCGGTGAGATTTTACTCATGATTTATTCCTGTACACATGTGCAATAGTGCAATTTTCAAGGTCGACGAATAAAAGCCATTGTCATGATTAAGGGTAGATAGTAGTAAAAAATGTTTAAATTGTTGCGTCCAATAATGCCTTGCATTATTTGTACACATTTAGTTTATATAATTATAATTATTTTTAAACCTTATTACATGCCAGCATTGTTATGTATTCCCATAGTAATTGCGTCATTCTCATTACTGAAAATGTTTTATGGTTTTGAGGTATTGTTTCAGTCAACTGGGAAATTGACGTCACCAATGATCACGGGATTTACAACTTTCTGCAGCATTTAAAAAAGGCATGGTGCAAACATACGGCTAGATATATGTGTAGCTTTGTTGGATTAAATGATGTTGTATCGTCATGATTTTTTGCATTACAAGAGATTAACACGCTAGCGTTGGAAATTCCTGTATATAGGCTGGCATTTATGCATATCGGCACAAAAATATTGATGATTCCAAGAAACGCCCGTTGAACAAGAAGAAGGGTTAAAAGTTTGTTTGACATATACTTACAAACTAAATCGTTACACTATATATTGGCACAAAATACTGGCATGGTTTACCTAATTACTAGTTTTTAAGCTTCCATATTCTATTTTTTGTGTATTCTAGTGTTTCTATAGTTATTAAATTTACATAAACAGGTCGAGAAGGTAAAAACCTGATCAGAGCATGCATCATAGAATACTATTACTGCATGCGCGCAATAATTTTACAACTTACCTACTAAATTGTAGCTTTCTGGGTAGTGGGAAATAAGTGCACTATAATCCAAGTTATTGTCATAGCATCACGCAAATAGATATGCATCTCTTCTTGTTGTAACATTTACAATGCCGAGGACAACCTTTATGTTTTTTGTCTTGTTGGTGGAATTCCTGGTTATTTTTTAGATGTACCTACATCAATGCACCAAAATTATGCATATCTGATATGAAACGTATACATAAAAGTATGGGAACACAAACTATTGATTGGAATATTTTTATAGCTGTAATTTACACCAACTATTTGTTCGTCATATAATTCCAATGCGAAAACGTATGCAATCTTTAAATGATTTTGGGAAGGGTAACAATAAATTATCCATGCATATACATATATCATATATGGACTGGACAATTCACTTTAATTATCAATAAAATACTGTTAAGGCTAAACCAAATGCTAAATACGAAAGTGCTTTGTTTAGAAACCATTTTTACTAGAATATTTTAAATAATATGCACGACGTAAGCAAAGAAGATATGAATAAAATTTAATTTAAAAATTAGGAAACAAGTACATATGCTGAGGTAAATGATAACCCGTGTTGAAACATTTACGAGCATAAAACAAGGTTTTAGTATCTCTCTGTGGGTCTAGGTACCATGCGTAATGAAACTAAACCATGAGCTGAGACAACAAACAGGAACATCAACAGATCAACACGAACTGAATATTTCCCATACGTGAAAAACTTAGGTATTCGATTTGTCTGGTCTTATCTTTTTCCTTCCATTACGTTGACATATTACCTATTTGACTCGTAAGTCTTTTGATGAGTACATATATGCATATATCGGTTAAGCATAATAATAATAGATTATTGAGCGTTTAATTTAAAGTTATTTTTGTGGCTATAATAATGTGTCAATGTATACCAAATGCCAGATTCTAACAGAGAATCAGGATCAAGATTAAATTTCAACGTTGTAATATGTATTTGAGTATATGCCAATCGATTACGCTATTACAAATTAAGAGATTATCATCTCCTTCGTTACCGTATTATGATTTTCTTAAATTTAATGCGTGTCAAATATATCAAATACGTCATTCTGAGTCATTCATTATGCGAAATGACTTGAAGACATCATGCGATGCTTGATATCCATTTAATTTTAACAACGCTGCTGTGTAAATTCTGTTGGAAGTCAGTTTTATTTCGTTCACATCATAAGAAACTCTATACATATGAATAATAAGTTTCAAAAGAACATCTTCAATCACTAACGTGTTAATTGTATCAAAACGAAGCATTATATTACGTAAAATTAAATATTATATATCTTGGAAATGCATTTTACATGCCCGCCCGTTAGTTCAAAAACTGGCTTTTTCGATTTCAAAAATTTCAATTTAATTTAAATCATTTATCATGTGTATAGTTTGATAAATTTAAAGTAATTATGTACACGTAAACGGTTTCTTCCACGTCACCTAAATAACTTCACATAATGCTGATTTCCCACTCTTATGCCGAACAGGGTTTATTTTATTTTATTCTTCTAATTAAATATTTTTATGACTACCGTACCATAGTTACTGAATAAATCCAAAATCTTCATATTGCCAGTCTTATTATTATCTCAACATTTGATTTCAGTGTACCATTGTTCAACATCATTATGATGACTCACCAAGGTTTCATGATTTTGCGAAATTTTCCTGGTAGAGTTTGTACAAAGGCTGTATTCCAACAAAACAAGCAATGTTTTATTCAAGTAAACTACACTCCAACGGAATTATGAATATACTTTGGAAAAAAATAAGAGCTACAATTTTTGTCAAATCAACTAGCAACCAACAATTTTGCAAATTGTATTTTTTACATTTTTACAACCCCGACCACAAAAGAATCTCTTGATTGGGTTGCATCTAACAACGCATGCGTAAACATATAGAGCATACACTTATGTATGTTGTTGGCGTGAGCAGGATCAGAGTTATACAAATGGTGAGTGAGGACCCCACAAAAAAAATCATTTTTTCTTAGTTGTTACCCTCCTAGTGAATCTATAACATAATATGCTGCTGTAATTATCTATGTTGCTATCTAGTTTTGCTACATCAATGATCATATTATAACTTCTCCAGAAACTCTTTATAATGACCATTATTTCTCTACATACAACATAGCTGTACCACAAGTCAATTAAGGCTGATCCAGTTTACAGGTCTGTAAACATACCCTTAAAAAAGAAACTTAAAAACACTATAAAACTAGCTGATTAAAAAGGGTTAAAAAAAGGTTTCGAACTTAACAACATTCCCATTGATGATATGCACAATGAATAATAATGGCATGCTTAAACAGGAATAATAATAAGGATTCCACAGTCTACATACCTAACTGCTTCTTAGATCTTAGAAAAGTAATAATAATGAAAAATGTTTTATTTTATAAATCCTTGTAACGTTGGAATGTGTGATAGTGATGATTGATGAATATGAATAGTCAAGGTATCAAAATATATATAAAAAATCCCATACGTAAAAATGTACTCCATTGATAGACACAATAACAAACATGGATTAAGCGAGAATTTACTTAAAACTTGATCTTATCAATTTATAATATGAGCTAAAACCATGAATTTCCTGATCATCTTCATATGTTACATATCTTCATGTTTTCTTCATTTGTGTGCCATGATTCCAAACAAGGCAAGGGTCAGTGTTCGCAAGAAAGGGAAGGTTAGATTCAAGCTTCAAGTTCAACACTCCCGCTGCTGTGGTTTATATTTTGATACGCATGCGATGCCAATTAGCTTTTTACAAAATTAATGGCAATGGTGATAATAATAAATCATCCAGATGTGTTTATCAATTAATTGTACAAGACAAATCATAATACATATTCATGTTTTACTCTTCTTCATTTATCCTATCGTGACATTTTCATTTTTCTAAATAAAGCTGTAAATACATATTAAAATTTTACAGTTTAATGCTGTTTAATTGAATAATTGCACGAATAAAGTACATAGGCACATATAGCATACGTCTTCTGATACAATAAAAAAGTGAATCCTTTTGAATTTCCCATGATTCCGCTTCGTAATATGAATATACTTAAAGTACTTAACTATGAAAAAAGTCATTTTAACGACTAATGAAACTGAAATGTAATTTTTGCTCAGTGCAAATCTGTATTGCGTTCACATGATGAGAAAAAATTGAATGATTTAGTTAAATGTTTTCCTTCAAAATAGAGGAGCAGTTTATTATACACGCCACACTTGCTTCAATTACTTTTCTGGTAATTGCCTTGTGTGAGTGTGAGATGATATTGACATCATTAGATAATTTGTTATTTTACATTTAAATTTACATTATGTAGCTTAGTTGGGCATACATCATTAAAAACGCTTTTTTGTGACTAAAAAAAGCAGTTTTGAAGCTTAAAAGTAATAAAATAGATATATTTTGTTATGTACATGTTGATAAATACTAAATACACACATATATGATATATGTAGGTATAATATTTATTTAGCTGCGATTACATTAGCGTTTGTTTCAGTGCCACTATGATTCACGCTGATATTTTTTTGTTTCATTATTTCGCGAAGTTTTGCGGGTAGGGTTGATGCTGGCATGCGTTCCAAAATGGCTGGAATAAATTTTGCGCCGTTTGTTCCCAGGAATTTCACTTTTTGAAGGGTATGCCCACTCAAAAGAGGCTTGATCAGTGGCCAAACGTAGTTAAGAACCAAAGGAGCTGTTGAAATTTTGTTAAAATTAAATTATGATCATGATTGGCACAAAAACTGTATAAAAGTATAAAATTATCATTATAAAGAATTTTTTAGGGTTTAACGGATGTCGTTTTATCGCTTACCGTTAATGACTAGGGCTTCACCCAACCGTTCAGGGTAATTGGCTTCAAAGTCACGAAAGACTTTTAGTGTCATTTGGACAGCTATAAAAAGAAAATAATACATAATAATATGATCAGCCATCGAAGTCGAACTGAAGCAAGCAAACTAGTACTTTGACAACTTACTTTCGTAATGGGCAACTTTCCAGTAAGTCATCTCCTCCAAGTCAATAATCATTGTAAACTGGTCCCCTGTCTTTCCAATCTCGTGTACGAGCTTTTCCAAGCAGACATAGATGTACTGCAACATTTCCTCCTTATGCCCTTTGCAAATCATTTCCCTCAAATGCCATGCTCCCACAGGGATGTACATTACAGCTCTGTTTTTGAAGTCGACACCAGGATATTCCAAAGGGAAGGATTGAAGGATAATATCATTAATGGGCCAACTCAAAGCGTCCGCTACCTTGTTAGTCTGACGCCACTCGATCGACTTCCGCAGCATATCCTCCGCCTTGATAAGGTCGTGGTTTCTCGCTCGCAGGAATCGCCTTAAAGTGGGGTCATCCTGTTCCAGATCTTTTACGAGTTTTCGAAACTAAAACAAACAATTCCCCACAATAATTAATTTACTGCACCTTAAAACTTTTCACTGCACACAATCTACTTCTTCTTGAAATTTTATGCATACCTCGTCCAAAATCTGGTTTTCTTCAACTCCTCCAAGAATCATGTTGTATTTAGCTTCAAGTATCTCCTCTTACTCCTACTAAACTCTTCTTCGACAAAGTAATAAACGTGACTGAGTGCAAGCTTTCCAGCAGCAAGCTTATAAAACCTGTTTAATGGGCTGCTGCAAAACCTTTTGTCTGCAATTAAATTCTACAGACAACAGACCCAAAGCACACGCAAAACACGAACCAGTACACAGTACACACACTACGCTTCATGCAATCGATACAAATCACAGCATTTTTTCCCAACGTCACCTCAATTATAAAAGAGGAGTATCAACGGTGATTCCGGCCAGGTATATAGGCAGTCGCAAAAAATACACTGCTGCACAAAAAAAATTGTTTTGTTAATTGTTCATTACGAGTATGAATTTATAATGATTGAATGGCTGAATTGAATTGAATGCGATGATGATGATGATGATATGATAACATCCACTCAAAAAGCTTTGTTCTTGGAAGTTATAACATTTGCATTAAGGAAGCAAGTTTTAGCTGTTTTGGCTATTATTGTAGCTGCGGTCATGGGAAGACAACATTGACGTCTCTGTAACGTTGTTAGAAGTTATGCGTTTTTAACAAAGCCGCAGAAGAGTAGTTATTTTATTGCTTCACACGTTATTTTTTGTAAATACTAGCACTTCTCACTTAAGAAAATAACAAAGACAAATAAATAGTTTGTTACAGAGTACCTTTGGCTGATGTCAATCAAAAGGACATGCTCAATAGAAAAAATAAATATATTATGGCAATAGTTCCTTAATTTTTTGTCAACTTCCACAGATGAATTCAAGCTTCCATTTATTTTGTTTTTAACTAATTTGCATATTTCGCTTATTACAGGAGAAACAAAAAACAGACAAATATATTTTTTTTAGGATACAGAGATGATGATGATGACTGCAGGAGCTTTCCTTTCGAACTGACGCGTACAATTTTAGAAAACTTGATTGTTATACATTTATACATACCGACTACTTACCAAACCAACATCAGCGAATAACCACTTTCGAATTTTCAAAATAAGAGGATAAGAAAATGGCAGAAAGCGTGAATTATTTAACAAAGAGCGGCGCGCGTACAAAAAGGTGTAAAGGAAGAAATATGTAGTAGTGGTACACTTGCACGGAACCTTAGACTTTTGGTAAAATCATAATCAACTAGATTACAAAAAAAA
>JAHZNC010005121.1:0-11494 GCA_027744095.1 Zhuqinia jingwanae | reverse complement strand
TAATAATCACAATATATTCATTCATCATGCAAAGTAAACCCAGTGAAATTAATTTCAAGGGTTAGATGAATAGAAAGCTAAAAATATTTTGCTAAAAATACAAGGTTACCTGTCACAAGCCATAAAATATTGGAACATAATACCTCAAAACATAACATCATCTTTAATTTCCAATAATTGATTTCGTTCTTAGACAGGTAGAAATCTGAGGTGGTCGTTTGAGAAAGTTGATTTTCAAGTGCTTATCTTAACCATCATGAAAAACGACAAGAGACTGGGTTCCAAGGAGTAGCATCTCCAGGGTTTGTGTTCACAGTTCACGTAACCTTAGAGACCTTATTGAAATGCTGGAGTCAGGCTGTCCGGGCTAAAATCTTTCAAGTGCGTTAGCCAGGCGCCTTATAGCTGCTGTAGGTTCCCTCCTCTCTCAAGTATTTTTTCAACTTTAACAAAGCTTAGTAGAAAGTTTTGGATAAGTAACTCAATAAGAATCTGATATCACTTTGGCATCCTAAACTCAAGCAGTAAGGCTACTGGATTAGGATAGGCTGCGACCACATTTAAATTGGGGTATTTATCTTATTTAGTTAGGTTTTACGTTATATATGTTGTATGTAGGATGTTTAAAATATTATATTAGGTCAAAACTTTTAGTATTTTAATCCAAACTAAATAACATAAATATTCAAATTTCAATGTGGTGGCAGCCTGTTACAATACAATGCAATGCCAAGAAATAATAAAAATGCTATTAAAAAACAAAGAAATAAGCTAGTATTACCTACACGTATTACAGATAAGCTCACTAGTAGCTTGGCCTGTCGTACTACTCGTACTGGTATCTTTCCTCTTACACATTTCATAACATCCAAGTTCTCCACAACCTTCTCATTGAGTGCTGGTGAATAAACCGCGATGTAAATTTGCCTCACTCCATGCTAAACAAGTAAACAAAAACCCTTTTCCTCTGAAACTCGAACCCTTTCCTAGTGACAATTAAACACTATATTTTGGGTTGCAATTTAAGTTTAGTACAATTTTGACTTGTACCTTGTTTGACGCATTTAAAATAGAGTCTATTTTTTTAATTAAAATTTTGAGATTTGCATAATTTCCTTGTACTGTTTTTAAAAATGTGCGTTTATGTGATGTGTAAGTTAAATTAAATTGTAATCAACACCTGTTGGTTGTGGATCTGGTTATAAATTCGCTGTTGCCTTTTAACGTAAGTGCACTTACAATTACCTCAGAGCTATTTCATTATCATTTTATCAAAATATGATATGTATATAAAATTAACAAAGTATTTTGATTTTAACAACAAAATAGGAATATTACGAGGAATTGTGATGGGGTCCCGTCAAATTTCAGAAACGTCCAGGGGTCGTCCCAGCATAATATTGGACGATTCAGATGTTAACCTGGATGACTCTGGAGATGACATGGTATGTTGGCACGAGAAAATTTGTATTATAGCTTTAGTTTTTTATCAAAATAATGAATAATCCGATTTAATCCCGTATTACTCAATCAATTGTAATAACTAATGTACGATTATTTTCACCTTATAGGAAAGCTCCACTTGTGGGAGTGTTTCTGGGATGACTAATGGAAGTCATTCTAATACAAATACTAGTAGATCTAACACCCCCTTAAGTCATCAGGGATCACGTGGAAAATCAGGGAAGGGGTATAAAAATAAAGCAAGGAAAAAGAAGGCTCTTTGGACAGTTACGAATAAGGCTGGAAAACTATTGACTAAATCCAAATATTCATATTCGTAAGGGAACAAACAGTGATTTTAATTTGCAATATATGAATATTATCTATTATCTTTATCGGGTAAGAAAAAATTAAATGTGGAATGGTTTTTGTTTTATCAGATGTTACGCAAAAGAGGACCACGCGCAACCAATTTTTGGGTGTGAATTTCACCAAAATTTGAGAGATGATCAGCCGCTAATTTTTGCTACCGTTGGAAGCAACAGAGTAACAGTTTACGAATGTACAAATGATGGATCCATAAGACTACTGCAATGCTTTGCAGATCCTGATGTATGACCGCCGAATCCGGCTATTTTTAGTTAAAAAATATCCATAAAAGTAAAGTTGAAAGTATTCATTGTCTTTAAGAATTTTGTTGTTGTATTTTTAGCCAGAGGAAAATTTTTATACTTGCGCGTGGTCGGACGATGAGGGTGGACGGCCACTTCTAGCGGCAGCAGGTTCTAGAGGAATCATCCGTATATTTTCCCCTGCTAGTGCTTCTTGCATAAAGCACTACCTGGGCCATGGTCACGCCATTAACGACCTAATGTTTCATCCGAAAGACAACAATTTGTTGTTATCTTCCTCAAAGGTTAGTCTAATTTTTTATTATTGATATGATTATACATAATATATTCATGTTAGCATTAATGCAAATAGGTGGTGAATGAAGTATTTAATACATTAAGCGTGATATTTTTTGTTGTGAACCAATGTGTAAGTACATTCTAAATGTTTCATCAATAAATATACATAATATTTCTCATAATATTATGGTTTTTAATCCTGGCAATTATACTTCTTTACATCCTAAGCATTATACTTTGTATGCTTATTCGTGAGACTTTAATATTTATGCTTATTCATAATATTTATGCTAATGCTTATTTATACATTGTGAACAAGTGCAAAATCTAAAAGCGTCTACTGGTGCTATTTGTTAGAAATTCAGATTTATGTGAAAATGATTTTAAAGATAGGTCATACTAATGTGCAAAATATAGAGTATTATGCTTTAAATGTCAAGACTCTTTTATGTTATGATGCTAATTTTAATTTTTGCCATTTTGGCTATGCTTTTATGCTTTGTTTTTATTATTTTTCGGTTTGTCTAAAATTTTCGGATATTTTCTTGTAGCGGGAAAAGTATGTTCAAAATATATTAATATATCTTCTTAATTTTACGCAATTCACCTAATTTGAACATATTACTCTTTCCCTCTTTCTGTTAAGCTGTTTAACAGCTTGACTACAAATGCTAAAAAAATTATTGGGATTTAATCTTTTATAAATTCAAAATATAATTGTATTGTGTGATGGATCTTTTCAGCCCGTTTCCAACAATGAAACAAAATTTTCCAGACTTCTACACACGAGACATTCATAGAAATTACGTAGACTGTGCAAAGTGGTTTGGAGATTTCATTTTTTCCAAGGTACGTATTAAAATCAGTGATCAATATAAATAGGTACATATATGCTCATATCTTTCATACCATACCTACGTTACTATATTAATGATAAATTAACATTTAGTCTTGCGAGGATCAAATCGTCTGTTGGAAGGCTGGCAAGACTTTTCAAAAGTGGGATGAGGTTCCTTACACTTGTACCGAAACTTCGTAAGTTTCGATTGTCTGAATTGGTAATATAATAAACCGATGACTGCCCAATATTATTGATTGTCCATTTCATCTTTCAGGGTTATAACTCGATTAGAAGTAAAGGATTGTGACATTTGGTTTATCCGTTTCTCCCTTGACTTCTGGAAGGAGACATTAGCTTTGGGAAACAAAAGTGGGAAAACGTATTTATATGATTTGAAGGTTGCAGAACCTAGCCAGATACGAGCTAGCGTCCTTGCACATCCAAAGTGCACATCGCCAATTAGACAAACTGCCTTCTCCAGGGATGGGAGCGTGCTAATTTGTGTTTGTGATGACGCCACAATCTGGCGCTGGGATATAAACAAAGACATTGAAGAAGATGTCGACAAATAAAAAAATATGTGATATGACCTTGAGTTGTACTTGAAGTGCATAAACATTTTTTATAGGATAAGAATATAGTTTATTATTATTACAGTAAATAACTAACTTTAACGTTTTATTACAAATTTATAGTTAGACAACATGTTTCACTATGTACTATCTACCTACCGTCTATGAACGCATGCATATACAATTGTACATTGTTTTAATTTTCGCTAAAAGCACCGCCCATATAGTTCTTGTAAATAATTCGCAAAATTTCTACAAACGAAGCCTTTTGCTTCCACTCTGGATTATTGTTTACAATTAGATGATATATTCGATGCAAGTAGATATTATTCCAACACAAAAAAAGGTTTTAAATTTTTTAATACACTTGTTACAACTTAAAAGTGACATAACTTTTGTAAAAAGAAACCTTTTAAATTTTAATTCATGACTTTATTTTGTATGATTAGCGTTGTAATTTAATATTATAGCTTCAGTCTATTATAAGGAAAAATAAAAACAGCAATCTCTCTATATCATGTTTTCAGCGTTGTAATTATTGGAAAGCATCGTAGTTTCTTGATTGCATAAAGCCAGTTACAATGTTAGCATTCATTCATTCATTTTTTTTAAATAAAAATTGACACGGCATGGTAGCAGTATGAAGTATATATATGGTACTAATATTTCCTCTGACACTTGGTAAACAAACCTGTCTGGTGAAAGAAATATCTGGGAAAAACTGGAATAAAGACTTAAGTCCAAAAGTGACAAGACATTCCATTTTTGTTTATTTTAGTAAACAAAATGGAATAAGTTTAATTCATTGCTAATCATGTACAGTGTGAACTAATCAAATCAGTTTCAAGATTTAAAAAAACAATTCACCGTTACAGAAAACTATCTGATTATAATATAATAATCACGACGGAATGCCAATCATCTGGTGGTGTGATGAGTAAATTTACACAGCTGTTGCAAAATTGTTAATAAAATCTACGCGAAAAGGAAAGATATATCTTTAACATATATGATAATTAAAAATGTAAATTCAATGACATTGTCAGCTATATAAGGAGAATGCGGAAAACTGTTAATTATTACACAAATTTTCATAAAACAGCTACTTTGTTGTATTGCAAATAAAATAAAATTGTTAAAATGAACTTTAAAATTTCGAGTGTTTTTGCCATTCTTCTCGTAATGGCTTTCGTTGTGGTCTCCGCAAAGAAAGTAAGTTAGGTGGGGACAAAAAAAAATCTAAATTTACAAAATTTCTAAATTTGTTATAATATGTTATTAATTGACTTTAGCACCACGATTATGAAAAGATGATCAAGCCAGACCCGAAGTTTAAGTCAATGGAGTTTTCTATTTCTGGCCCAACGTTTTCTGGTTATTCTGGTCCTTACATAGAGTATAATGGTCCTAATGGGCGGTACACCACTAGGATTCCATTCGGCGCCCCTTTGCCGCCTTTGCCAAATTGGTTTCCATTCCGATTCCCTGTGGCGACCGGTTAAAGTATGATATAACTCACTATCATTTTGAATGGTTATTTGTCGAGAAGAACCATCCTATGCACAGTGGGACGAGTATATCAAAATTAGTAATCATTCATTAGTAAATTTGTATTTGTATAAATATCAGAATTCTTAATTCTTTACAGCAGCAGCAGGATTAATTTCCAAAATTCAATAAAATAAATTAAAAATACACGTGTGAATTCAAAAAATATGTGTCACAATTATTATATTAATTAAATTTGACTTATTTAGTTTATTTTGTTGTACAGTTATAAAAAATATCCTTTTTGAGACGAGCACCAAATACTACTACAACTACAGCCAACAGCACCTAATTTTGTACCTAAAACTAATTTTCCATCTGACTTTGTTCAAAGGCTAAATAGTTGATTTCCTTTTCTAACTAAATGGTAAAATTGAGCACACGCATGATTCTATCTCGGTAAATGGGCTATCTTCAGCAGAAAATTGGGAAGTTTTGCACAATGCCCCATATGCGATTTTTGTTGGAAACATATAAGTGAACATGACATCATTTCTGCAGAGTTCTTCACAGAAATCGCTGAAATGACATGTGGAACGGGCCTGCGTTCCAAATTGTGTGTTTAGGTCTGGAAACGGGGCGTCCTTTGTTTCCCAAGTAGATTCCTGTATATGACAAAAAAAAATATTTCCATTATACAAGTTTAAATTAGACCTGTTGCGCAAAAAGAGGTTCGGGGGAAGGTGACCTCAAACTCAACCTCTCGCTGTAAATACTATTTAGCCTATCAATACACATTATGGACGTAATAACGGTTTGCACTACAGTTAACTGATTTTGACTTTTTTTAGTTAGTTTTGTTACCTGCTGTATTTTGTCATTACTATAATGAGTTGGATAACGGTCATAATAAGAACTAATTGAGACATTACAATAGCACAATTGATCATCTAGACATGTTGCGTCCGAATGTGGCGAACAAAGCTGTAAACATTTTGAATATGTGAAGGGATAATTCCGCCAACATTCTTCAGATTCAACTTTCATATTATCAAGTGCATCCGGTAGTAACTCAGAGGATATCCCCTGAAAAATCTGGAAACATAGTAAATAAGTTGAGACTATGAGACCTTGGTGAAAAAACTCGGTAAAATTATTATTAAAGCAAAAGTAACTGAAAAGAAGCATAAATGTCATGATTTTATTACATTAAAAAGTGCGCCAAAAGTAACTATCCGTGCCACAGCGTGATTCCCCGATTTGAGCATAACGATATCATAAAACATGTATGTTTTATGATATCGTTAGGTATACCTATATTATACGCTACTCGACCTCTCTTAACATTTGGGCATATAGGAGCCAAAAGTGAAAAATATAATCAAGAGCATCAGAGCAAGAGCACACACGAAGAACTTAATTGATGGACTAGTCCAGTAGCTACGGGCAGCAACCTTGAAATGTCAAGCCAATTCCAATGTCACTTCTGCTATTTTGTTTTGAAAACATCACGTGTCAACCAATAACTAGAAATTTATCTATTATAATTATTTACTTTAATTATAAAATACTTTAAAACTAGATATTAAATAAATATATATATGAGATCAGCCAGAGAGACTACTTATGTCAATTTTAATATGAATATTTTGCTCATATGTATATGCTCATATTCATGAAAACTGTTACACATCTCTATAACTCATAAGGGAAATGCTGAAAAAACTCAAAGAAACTGTCGCATGTTTCCAACCACTATATAAATATGTTGTATGTGTAAATACTTACTGTGTACATATGTACTTCACTCTTTTTTTCAAAAGTATAACTAAATAAGATATATATGTGTGAATTATCACTTTGGGGCTCACGAAATTAATGCATCTATTATTTTGGCCGTTACGGTTTGTAAAGTAACACTTCATACGAGAGGCATGCTAGTCTGTTCCACTCTGACCTTCTCCGGTTTTCTCGAAAGAAGTATAATACTTAAATAAAAATTACATTTAAAATGTTTTCCCTCAATCGGTACATGTGTTTTCTTAATAACGTGCGTGTAGCATACAAACTTCAAATTTGAAAACACGTGGATGGGGAGAGAGTAATACAAATTTAGCTTTAACCTTTTAACAACTTCAAATTTCATAAAACCATAAAACACCAATATGGGTAAAGTGCCTTCGTAAACCTTTCTTACAAGGGCTTATTATTGCTTCTTCAATTTTCACACATATTGGATATACATTTAACGAAGTATCGAAGCGTTGTAATTTGGTACATATTTAAGATATGAAATGGATTTTTCAAAAGTCAATATATTTCTAGTTAGGTACATGGTACATATTTCAACTAATTTCAAGCCAGGTTTTGTTTAGTAGACTAATTTTTCTGTCTGTATACCCATTATAGTAGCATGTCAATTAGTTTTCAACTCATCAACTCATATCATCACATTAGCATATAACACTTAAAGTGTAATTATACTAGCTTCATACCGGTGCGATAGGAAAGAAGGGTTATATGAATAGGTATAATATGATATGCAACTTGAACAGATTAAATTTTATAGTGTTTTTTCAGTTTCATACGAGATGCCATATGTACGCTACAAAGCAGAGTGAAGAATGACATGCATCGTTTTATTATTAAACTCGCACAAATAAATTGAAGCATATGTACAAACATACCCACATAAACACACATATATTAAGCATGTGTACAAACCTATTATATAGTACATAAGTACATTGTTGCTGATAATAATAATCACATAAGCTAAAGGGTTGGAGAAGGGAACTATTGGAAATGTGCCAGTGGTTGATCCAAACAATATAAGAAACTTGCCCAGCCCTACTTGTGTGCTGTATGATATTCATGCATATCATGTCAGTGTGAACTGAACAAGTGTCGGTGTTATAGTAGTGACTGAATACTGAGTAAGTCACCCCTTCCCTTCACTATCTCAGAGTGCTCATGTTTGTTAACAGCTGGATCAAATATAAAAAGTGGAAATAAATACATGCATCAAACAACAAACAACTCAAGTTTCTAATAATAAAAGAATAAGCAATATAGTAGTCAGAGTCAAGTAACACGCATAGTCAACAACTTGAAACTAATAACTTTCAAAACTCCGTCAGGTAGCCGGGCCTATAAGTAATCACTTGGCCTGATCAAAAGGTGTGTTAACACAACAAGACTGACGACCTCAACTCAACTCTAGAGACCAATATATGTGCGCAGTCTACCCTGAAAAGTAAGTTTACCTTGAAACATGAAGTTTTTGGGATGATTGAAATTGTAGGTACATCGGAGATTGATGAAGAGGGAAGGTTAGTCCTAAATTGTATAATATACCTATGCATATGTACTTTTGTTCAACAGAATACCGGCAATAATAATGGCACAACAATACAAAATCTTGTGGGAACCTTTTCTCTTGGTCAACATCTTCCTCCTTGTGATTGCAACCTGTCCATGTTTTACAAACGGTGTGGTTTGTTTAGAGGAGAACAACGAGGTATATTTATTGGATCGGGGAATTAGAATTCCCCTCACAGAGCATGGGGAAAATCATTTTTGTACTGGAAATTCTATACAACCGCAGCAGCCCCATTCAGCTAATGAAGACGTTAACTTTGAAAATGATGTTTTCTCCCAGGATTATCTGCATGGCGAGGTGGATGAGACATATAAACGACATTGGACGTCTGGATTTGGTTTTCATTCTCATTATGAACATTTACCAGTTCCACCCCCAGTCGACGACGCAATCAAACCAAAAATGAAACAGTCACTAGTCTAGTCATATGATACTTTTATGCTAATTTATAGTTTGCCAAAAATTCCTATATCAATGCAATTCTTTTGTAGTCAGCTTCATAAATATGTACATATTTTAACTTAAAAGAAACCGCCATGTATGTATGTTGTCGTACGAAACAGTTCAATTTACAGCGTTTGCTTCTGGTCAGAAAAGTTTAACTTCTGAAAGTTCCTAGAGCACTTTATAGTTATTACACAGTTCTTATGGCTGAAACTATTTGTTTTAAATATATGAATACATAGATTCTTTTAATAATAAAAGTACAAGTGTTTACGTATCTCATGAGTTTTGTCTGATCTTTTGAATTTATAGGTATGATTAATAATCATTGATTATGTCGATACATATTTGTATGCATATAAATACTTCATGCGAAAAAAGATTTGTCATGCGTTTCTCGTAATTTTATCATTTCCACTATTGACTATCCATTTCATTACCAAAGTACCATGTTTTACCAAATGTGCCTAATATTGTTCCCTTTAAAGCATGAGACACTTCTGAATCGGAAGTGTCTAGATAGCTAGTTTATCTTTAATCCCTGTAAATATAGATTGTAGATGACTAAGAAATAATATTGCAAGGAAACTCCTTTTGTTCGGATTTATTCCTGAGGCCACACACATATACGTGAACTTTCCTACCAAATTTTAAATTGTCCAACACATCAATGACTCAACTAGTCACTTAACCATTACTCCAACCCTGAAAACTAGCTCATTATAATAATATTATTGTGATAATAATCTTCTAAGACATTGAGAAAAAATGGTTACCAAATTGTGGTAGACAACATACAATAATATCTTTCATATTCTTTCACAATGCTTACTGCATACTACGCATGTACATTTAATTGAAAATAAGTATACCTACGTACATTATGCAACCAGTGCTCTAGTTTGCTTGCTTGCACACAGAGCCTGATTTTTCTAAGAAAGGAAGAGGCAATTCCCAAGGACTTTTGCAAAACGACCTTTACCTTTTCACCGGTAGTTGATCTTTTATGTTTTTGTTTAGTTTCTATCAAAACAAGAAATGGGCTATGGGCTGCACATGACATGCGCAGATGCATGCTACTACTACAAGAACAACAAATGACTATATACACCTTGTGGTTTTGATGATCTTTGAATCATTTCCATGTGCCTCCCAAGAAAATTGTCATGATATGAAATTCAGTAGCAGTGTAGGAGTCAGCACAGCAGTGGTTGAAGCGCAAAATAAGAGAGACAAAGAAAATCTTCTTACATCTCATCCGATATCTATATCTAAAAGCAGGTTTGTTTCATTGTTTACCCATGTAAATTATTGTAAATCTTATAAAAGGCAACGCCAAAGCAGTTGACTTTGCAAGAATCCATTAACAAAACGTCTGTCAATTCTAATCTCTACTGTGCATGTAATACTATTATCTTCCATATTCCACCAACACAAACATTACTAATCCAGTTTTATATGTATACGAATTTAAAAAAGTGTTAAAAGGACATCAATGAGTGTAGAGTGCTTCCAGTTCCATTTGAAGTCTTTGCATTTTAACAACGGTTGTAAAACATCATATACATAATTGAACATTGGACAACTGAACGTTTGAACAGTGGGACGCTGAAATGAATATCGTGAGCTTTGCAAAATACTTAAATATACATATTATAAGCTCAATATTTACAAATTTGAACAAGAGTCCTATATTTTTAACAAAATCTTTTAGTGGACTTATACTGTCATACTTTTCGCGCTGGTTGGATGCACTTTTGCGCAATATGGAATTCCTGACGATGATGATGATGACCTCCCACCACCATCCTACCAGCCATCTGCAACTCCGTTGTCATTTTCATCCCCCATATTAGCGGTTCGACAAGCAGCAGCGCCAGCAGCCGTAAGCACATACACAAAATATGAAGACAACCCATATCAACCGGTGGCAGAGCTGAAAACATCTACGATGATGGTTCAAACACGTCGGGAAGTTCCAACTTATACAGAACCTTTAAGAATTGACGTTGAACGCTCTTCGTACGGACAAGAGGACCACTTATTGGCAGTAAAAGAAACTGAGGAACCGGCCATTTCATACGCTGCGGTTGTGAAGAGTTCACCTCAACCTCTTACCCCAATTCGTATCACGGATAGCTACCCCTCCCAAATTCGAATTGCGGATAGCTACACCTCCCAAATTCGAATTGCGGATAGCTACTCCACAGCTAAAGCGGCTCCCACCCAAATTCGAATTGCGGATAGCTACCCCTCCCAAATTCGAATTGCGGATAGCTACCCCTCCCAAATTCGAATTGCGGATAGCTACTCCACAGCTACAGCGGCTCCCAATCAAATTCGAATTGCGGATAGCTACTCCACAGCTACAGCGGCTCCCACCCAAATTCGAATTGCGGATAGCTACTCCACA
>JAHZNC010005120.1:0-14627 GCA_027744095.1 Zhuqinia jingwanae | reverse complement strand
ATGGTTATGTGTCATACAGTCATGATGACTTTACCCCTCAAACATCCTGTGTGTTGTCATGCTCCTTCTGTTACAAACTAATTTGACTTATTGTTGAGAAGGAGGAGGCTTATTACACATCGTCTCTTAATAAAAGCTTTTTAAAAATACTCCCCTACAAGACATATATACATACCACAATAACAACAACAACAACATAAACCAACGTGTTTTGCTTCAGCTAAAAGTAAAAATCAACGCAAGTTATGTACGTACATGCATATGTATCATAATAATATTCTACAAACACACATACATATACAACATACAATGATGACGCCACAGTATGGTGCGTTTGCATTTTGTGATGACGATGATGATGATGAACCAAAAACATTCTACTGGTATGAATGATGCGATGATGCCATTCTAATTTCCATATACGAAGCTGGATTTATATAGAAAGGACACCATGACATGACATTAAAACTAAAGATTCAGTGTCAGTCGTAATTTCATTGTCAGTGAGCCAATAATCATCGTAAATTTTGCTCGTGCTCAAGAAGGAAGATTGCATCTTAAAGCTAAAAACTCCCACTTCCTCTTTCATACAATTGACGTAAACTGAAGAGAGCGGAGCTTGTGTTTGTGTTGGTGCAAAAGTCAATCGCTTAATTTTTCGTTTTTACAAAATGGCTGTTAATACAAAAATGTTCTCTGAAACATCCGGAAGGATGAGGCTCATTTCCATTGTAAGTTTTTGTGAAGTGTATAGAAAACTTTGGTTTTGATTTTTTGTACGTGAGAATATGAAGATGAACGTGTTGTGTGTTACAAATAATTTACTAACATGGAAAAATTCACAATTTTTTGTAGATCTTTGCGGTGATCGCGTTCATCCTACTTGAGGGTTACCACTCGAAAGGCATTTCCAATGAGGAGTCATATTACTATGCCTTGTTGGTTTGCATGATTATCTCCATAATCTTGGCAATTGTGTCCTTGATTGGACTTATGGAAAATGGAAATATTAAAATGCTGGTACGTTTTTACTCATGAAGAAGTTCAAATTTTTCAAGATTAATGCATTATATATAATATGATACGACAAGCTAACTATATTTTTGAATGTTGTGTTTTCAGGATAACATTTATCACGCCGTGGCAGCCTGTGCAGTCATTATCACTTCCATTCTGTTCTTGATTTCTGTCTTTGAACACAGGAGCTATTCCAACAACAGCTTTTTCGCCAGGAGATTAGCCTCAGGGGTAAGCTAAGACAAAAAATTTGACTGATTCAAGATAAAATGAATAATTGTTCAAGACATGTAACGTAAATTTTAAACGAGCAATATTTCTTACTTGGTCTCCAGATTTTGGGCTTCATATATGGACTCATTATGGCTAATATGGGATGGATTTTGTTCAGAAGTTAAATTAACTTATTTTCGCTGCTGCTGGCATTATTAAAACCAACGGATACATTATTATATACTCATTATTAGTATATCCGATTATATATCGTCGTAAAAGTCAACATTGCCATTATTACCCAGTTTACAAGCAAGCAAAGTATTCATGTACATATGAAATATTTTAAAAAAAAAATCATTGCGACCTTTTTCTACAAGTACAATTTATACTGAAAATCTACCGACAAAATTTGGCTATTCCAATGTATATTATTTAAAAGTCTAAAGGATATATTTTTTGCTCTTCTTGACAAAGCATAGTTGGTTGTTATCTTACCTGACGTTATGTTAATTACATAGCAACTACTACAGTTTCATTTTTGTAGATTGGTTCTGTCTTGTATGTGAATGTTTTTTGTATGTATATAATTATAACTCTCTGTAATGAGCGGATATACTCATTAACCAAATATAAAACTTATGTTAAATAAGTGCTGCTCGGTATTTACAAAATATTAGTTCGTTTTTAAGCTGCGAACGGAAATCAGTTGAACAAATAAAATAAAAATGCTTAAAAGAATAAATTTCCACAACTTTTATTATACCCACCACGTTCTTGAAAAGTTCGCTTTCAACTTTCACTTGACATTCATCGCATCGCCCACTTCTGTCACGAGCAATATAGGAATTAAATTCATAATAATGATCTCCATTTGACCATATCATGTTTATATCTCACGTTACAACTCCCACAATTGACAATATATAGTGAGGAAAAAATACATTATGCATATACGAAATTCAATTTTTTTTAAAAGTGAGATCGCTTGTTACAATTACATCTTATTTTGTCACAGCCACACCTATGCCCTCAAATGTACACAGAACTGCTTAGTTTACCCATTGTTTCAGATTGTATAAATATACACGTGGGAATGTTTGGCTGTTGTTGACTATTCGCAGTATTTCCCGAGGATATGCATCAAGCCTGTTTACTGACTCTAACAGTCAAACCATGGACATGGGCAAAATGGGATTGCAAATTGCGACTGATGGTATCATCATCATCATCAGCCTTGTCATGAGCTTCATTTTATTTTCCACACGTTACATTATTTCCATTTATATGTAAATTTGCTTAAAAAGGTAGGGATATCATCATGCCATGAATTTGTTTTACATGTATGTACATAATGTATGTGATATAAAATAAAAACCTATAAAACAACAAAATAAACAAGCTGTTGTAGAATTTACAGCCTTCATGAAACTTGTTGTTGAGCATCAGATTTTGCACACTATATAATATGGAAATAATGGTCATGTGATATGTGATGCTACAGATTGGTAGGTACACATCTTTGGACACAAATTACGTTACATACTAATCATACAATATTGCACACGTAGGCATTTAATTTACTTAATGTGCGTTAAACATTGAAACAAAGCAAAAAAAATCTCATGACTCCAGAGCTCAAAATTCGTGTCGTCGCGTCGGCGTCCTCGTAGAAGGCTATTAATTATCTACATATGATGAAGATGACGCGATGGATATCACAAACAAAACCCTTGCCTTGCAAAGTTGCTAGTTAGCCATTACTGGGTGGTGATAATGGAATAATACATTTGCACTGAAATATGGAATTTTGCTTTTTACTAAAAACTTTATTGCATTTACACCTTTTAAATGTGTTAAATTTTTCCAAATACGCGTCGCGTGTTTGAACTAGTATGTAACAAAAAAAATAAAACAATTACTATTCACTTGGATAATGAAATTCATACGTACCTATGTACAGTTTTGTAGAAGAAGACACATTTTATACACATACATAACGTAACTACTCCATTTTGGTATTCACCCTGCCCTTGCTTGCTGCTGCTGCTGACCCTGTTGTCTCATGATGATGACTCATAAAAGCCCTAAGGATTGTTTCACGTTTTTATTATTCCCTCATGGGCAAAGGTAACCGAAACATAAAAAACTATATTTATGGTCAAATGTTTTTTATTCGTCGTATGCTCTTGTTATATATAAGATAAATTAGTACCATAATAATAATTTCATCTCAATATCCAACTGAACTGCCCTACTTACAGTAGCAGCATAGCAAAAAAGTGTTCCGACTATGTTTGGAGTTAGCTTGTCATCATATTTCTAAATTTTCTGATGATGTCAGACCTGATCTGACCCACACATCGAATTGGAAGTGTATTATTATAAGTATGTGTAGTATGTAATAACACAAGCATATATAAATTTACATTTATCTAGATCCGCAATATTGGCATTGGATTACCAGACAAGTTGCATCAGGGATAAATTTTGAAAACTAATTTTATTTGATTGTACTTACTTATAAGAGAATTGTTATTTTATTCAAGTGCTTTAATTTTGTTTGTCTGAATGCATGAAAAACCAAAGCAATCAAGATGAGATCGTCCTGGATCTGTCCGTCCGTGCGCGGTCTCTTGTCTATACCGTTCAACCCGTTGAGCCCATATTTTGTGCATAGGCACCTTAGGGTATTTTGTAAATCGGATTACGTACATTTATTATGCAATTGGGGTATGTGTGGATTTTTACACGTTGAACACGAATATGTCATCGGTTAACGTTCGCCCTTGTCAGCAGCAAAATGTGATTCCAATCTGTTACACTAGCTGGATTCATTAAAAATAAATTGGGTGAAACACGTGTTATAAAATCAAAGAAAAGAAGTGTACATGATATGCTACCGACAAACCAAAAAATGCTGCTGCTGTGGTTCTTCCATAAAACTGTGAGATGCTTTCATCTTTCTTTCATTCAATTAAAGCCTTTTAAAAATTTTGCTATGCAAAGCAAAAATTTGAAAGTACGTACGTATATCATTTACAAGTTTGGATTTTACTTGTGCTCTTCTGTCGCCGTTCTAAGCGATAAGTAACTGCATTTTATCTTTAATTGATGACAGGGTAAAAAACAGAACAGGGCAGCTCACTTGGATGAAACGTTTCCCAAAAAGTTCTGTTTGCGGCACTTTTCATCCAACTTTCAAAACCACTACTTGTTTTTTTTTGTACTGATTATACACAGGCAAATATTTCAAATTGACGACATGAAGTAAGGAAAGCACAGAACAAAATATCACATGAGTTTCCTCAATATCAAGTGCATTTATAGTAAGTCAATACTTTCACAGTTCAGGGTGTACAATCTCTAACATTTTGTAATCAATCAAGCAATCCATTGGATATGAGAATAGTAACAGATGTACATGACTTGTATGAACTTCCTGTTATTTGCTCCCAAATTGCTTACACTGCCAATTGCCAATATCATCATTTCCCATGTAATATTTGATTCTGGTTGGATTTGAAGTAGATATACTTGACACTAAATATTATGTTATAAGTATATCATTTTTTGTAACAATACATACGTATATTGACAGTTTTATAGTATCTTACACCTTTTCCGTATCATACATATCCACATCCAAAAAAAAACTGAATTGTTTGAAAAAGGATTTACGCACTTGTAAACCGTGAACTGAACAACTGCATGTAAAAGTAACCGTAGTATGTACATAGGTATATATGGTAAATGCATGTATGTAACTAGCAGAACATTAAGTCATGCTCATCCATCCATTTATTCTCATCTCCTCATATCGTAGTATCCGAGAATACGCACACCTGTCCTGTTTTTTGCAAAAAGCATCGGGATAAATGTTACACATATAATTATGTTTTTATTTTACCAAAATGAAATGAAATAGTTGCATCACCGTTCCACTTGTGACGACGACAGTAGTAGACAACAGCGCAATGACAGGACAGATGAGGGTGGATGTTTGTAGATAAAAAGTCGAAACAATTTTGATATTAGAGCTATTATTCATATTTGGTTTCATTATCACTGTTTTTATCATCAGCAGTCTACCACCACTACAACCGACAACCATCATACCGTTTCAGTGCTATTTTCCTCTTATCCTCTCTGTTAAATACCATTACATTATATTATGTATGCGTGCAAAAAACGTATGCATTTTTTTGCTTGTTACAGGGAAATAACCTATCTTTGCTTTCTGGCCTTATAGGTACATTGACTTTCATATATTTTGGATCTAAAGCAGTTATTAGACAGCATTCACCGTTTATAATGAACATTGAACATTCATATGGCAGAGGTTCAGCCGTTCAGTGTCCACCCTGAAATGCCAGACGGGTTTACAAATGTGACTTTAATTCTTTAAAATTGCCAATAAAATTCACATGATATTCACTTAATCCTCTTCTTAATTGTCATGTAAAGCAGCGCTTAATGGTAGATGAATCCACTTATACATACCACATACAATAACATACATACTTCATACAAAATCGTATTGTACAGCTACATACTTGTAGTCAATAAGTCAAGAGCCTTCAGACATTCAGAGTTGAACTTCAGCTTCAAAAAGAGGAAATTCACTTGTGGTAGTGTAAACAAGAACTTGCCACCGTTGTGCATAACATTTTTTAAGTGACGGAAATGGATTCGTTTTTAGGAGAAAGGGTTGCATTTGTAAAGATAGCGACATTGGTAAGTAAATGCACCCACTCTGTAAATTGCAAAAAAAAAGTTTAAATAATTTAATATTGATTTCCTCCAATGGTACTCAGATAGTCGGTGTCATCAATATTGGATTTCTTGGGCATTCCTTCCTTCCCCATGTTACATCAGAAGAAGCATACCTTGCAGCAGTTATTATATGCTTCATCGTATCATTTCTGTGGACAATGGCAATCATTGTTGGATTGATTAGTCAAGAGTCAGATATTCTCAAAAAATCGGTATTGTTAACGACTTTACACTTTATACCGAATTATTTAGTGAAAATGAAAAAAAGAAGCCAAAAATCTTATCTACAATGTGGATTCCACGAGCATATTATATTGACGAGCGGTATTGGTTATGTGTTATGTATGAAATAATTTAAAAGATATATATATTGTTCTTCTTCACAGGACATGCTGTTCCACATGGTTGCATGTGTGTTTTACTTGATAACATTGATTTGCTTTTTTGTCTCTCTCGTTGATTATGGGAAAAAGGTACCCTACCTTTGGGAAAGAGTAATTGCACTTGTAAGTGTAATTGAATAATAATTTTTAATTTACCGTTCCAGGGATTAGAGTCGTATACTGTTTGTGCAAACCACTTTCAATCTCGTTCTTGTTGTTTTTTCTAGTTACTTGGAGGTGCAAACACAATACTGTATGGGATTGGTGGTTACCTGTTTTATAAATCATAATTTCAAAAATTGTACAAAAAAAGTCATCATTGGATCATATTGAGCCATCTTTGCTTCAAAAGTGTTTACAATCTGTTAGTACTAGGAATAATAATCTAATATTAGGAAGAATAGCATTTTAATTTAGCTCTCAACTTGGTTTGCATGTACAAAACACAACGATTTACAAATAAAGTTATTTATTATAGTTAGTATTTAGTCGTTTCTGTTTTTCGGGCTAGCTGTGAGGCTGGTTCTCAGTTTTTTGCATTAAATCCAATATATACCATCCAGGAAGTGTCTCCACTGGAGTCTCTCCAGTGTCTCACATCAACTGTGTACATGTTGCTGTGGACGATGATACTCTGCAGATCTTTGTACGTGTTACTTGCGAAAGACATGACTTTGTAGTAGTGTATTTGTGCATATATGGAGCGGAAAAGTACATTATACGTATTATAGCAGACCAATTCTTTTACAGTTCTTTCAATCCGACAGAGCCATCTTTTAATTGATTTTATTCAAAAAATTTATTATATGTGCATATTTAAATAAAAATATAATATGATATGCGCAAGAAGAGGTTTTGTATTTATAAATCAGTTTATGAAAGTAAACTGAAAAATGTTAGAAACAAACAGCATATTTGCACTTTGCAGGATATGTATCAGAAAATGTTTATGGAATGCACGTACTATATGGTCGCAAATATTTGCAGAGTAAAATACACTGATCACTTGCAAAAATGGAGAATTATACTGAAAGTTTAATTTTCGATTATCGGTAAAATTATAGATTATGCGTATGTGTGTATGTTTACGTATTGCTTGCATGTAAATAAGAACAAGATGCCATGAACTCTACAGCAGCAGTAATTACTTTGTAATAATTTAATATCTTAAAAATCATAATCTGCACAAATATGAAATACAAAAATATGGTAGCTTATACAGACATACCTATATGATAAATACACAATTTACATATTATATTAGGACTGTTCAATCAAATTACCTAGAGTCATTAATTATTGTGGACATATATTACATGTTAGAAAAATATTTTTTTTTGTATTTTCTAACTTCACAGTACAAAAATACAAAATTCATCAACTATTGTATTGTAGTGTCAAGATCTTCATACTTTAGTCTCAGATTTAATGTTTTATAAAACATATTGATATTAGCACCACACGCAGCAACACGTCCATTATCCATTTATGTATGTATTTATGCATGGCATTGTGCGTTATATATAAATTGATAAAAATATGAGAAACCATTATATAATATTTCAGGATCTAATAGAAGAATAATAATTTTAGTATGCTACTGTTTAAACTTTGATAACAACAGAAAAACTGTAGTAATTTTTTTTATATTAGTATATATTCAATATTTCTTTATCCATTCCTGTAAATCTTTTGTTTTTGCAAGAATATTACTATTACTGTTATTCTTGTGCCTCGGTGAGGAACTTTTCTTATCATCATTTGTAAGCGACTCTTGGATATCCAACAATCTCTGCTTTGTCGATCTAAACTCTTTGAGCTCTTCCTCGAGGCTTTTAAGTAACTCCGTGCAGTCTAACCGTGTAGTGCTAAGGCCACTCATCCTCAGCGCATCTAAAACTGTTTGACTAGATGAGTTTTGATTGCTCGAGAGCAAACTAGACAAATTCCTGATTTGCATGCCACCAGTAGTGGAAGGTAATGCCGCTGATTGATTTACAATGGGTGTCGACGGCGTAACTAAAGGCTTTCTTGCAGACGTTGGCAACGATGCACACACTCTTGCGGACTTTCCTAAAATTATGGGTACAGTATTTGGTAACATTGCCGTAAAATCTGTACTTGAACTTGTATTTAAATATGGCGACTCATCCTGATCATGATAATAAGATTGCTGCTGCTTGTCTTTTACAACAGACCAAATCAATTTCATCTGCTGATCTAAACTAATGAGGGAGTTACATATTTCGTCAATGTCCTTTGACAATTTCTTACTTTCAGAGCTTCTATGGTCCTTCAAACTACTCACGCCCGAGCTTTCAGTCTCCGAAACCAGGTCTAAGTGTATGGAAGCAGGTCGTCGAGGGGAAACTGACTTGAGCAACCTTTCATCAAAAAACAATAAATTGTTTTTCGTGGTGGGGAGTATCAAATGCGAAGAGTTTGGTATGGGAGAAGGATCCTTTAGCCTATTTTTCTGCATGCGTATGAAAGCTTTTGCATCCTCAACTATTCGTTGGTGTGTGTCTTCTGATATTGGATCTGAAAAATCCTGTGGGATTACGGAAACACTACGTGAAATATATTTGGGAGGAGGTACATCTATAGAAGTATCATGTGTTGGTGGTGATGGTGAGGATACCTTTACTCTGGCCGATTTACTGGAGGCAATAGTTGACGTCGATTTTTTCCTTTTGGATTTAGCATCTTGTGGACTAGAAATATCGTATTTTGAGGGCAATCTAGCAGAGCTGGTTTTACTGGAGGTAGTTACACTAGGTTTAATCGGAATCTTTTTAATTTTATCAATTATAGGTGAAGATTCTAGTTGCTCTTTTTTCTTTGAATTGGAGTCTTTCAAGTCAAGTATTTCTTGCTTCAGAACCTCAAGTGCTTGAAGGGCAGCATTTATTCTGTTGGATTGGGATGGAGTATCACGCTGCTCGGTAGCTGGTTCAACACTGCCCATCTTGACCCGTACTTGCTGAGCAATTTCATTGCTAGACGGACACAAGGATGAATTATTTGTTTCCGTGTTTGATTCGGAACCATTGGCCGAGTCTTGATTGGTGTCAGACACTTCCAAGCTATCATTTAATTGTGCAACTTTTCCTTTTGGGAAAGAACGAGATGAGCGGTTGGATGGCCTTTGTTCTGCGACAGAATTTCCTGAAGAGGATACCCTCCTTGCTGACATTTCTTGTGTTAATAGCTGTAGCTCCTTTTTCATTGTCTTGTATTTATTTTCAAGCTGTTGGTACTTTGCTTTCATGGATCGCAGTTCATCCTCTGCTGCCTTGTCTGGAAGGTTAGTTTCAGAAGCAGAACGCTTATTTTGAATTAGATGATTCCGAACATCCTGCAATGATGACTTTAATGTGTCTTCCAAAGCTGCTCTCTTTAGTTCAAATTCTTCTTGAACTTTCTCCAGGGCTTCTTTTTGTGCGCGGATAAGTTCCGCCTTGAGCACTTCTGTGTCCTTCTCGAATTTGGACAAGATTTCTGCTTGCTTGACAATGTGATCCTGACGTAGTTTTTCTTCCTGTAAAATTAAAATCCGTGCAATTGAGCTGTTTCATACAACTATGCTACTTTTTCAAAAGAACAATAATATGCACGACTTACTTCAGCCAACAACTCAGCCTGGAGCTTTTCGAACATAGTTTTGTGATAATCTTTCAACTGATTCAATTGTCGCTTGTGTTCATCACGAGCAGTTTCCTTTTGTTTTTTTAATTTCACACTCAGCCGCTTTCAAAACGTCCTCAGAAATTTGATGTTTTAAAGCCACTGTCATCCTTTCCTCCTCATTTTTACGAAACTCTGTTGCCAACATGTCTATTTTCTGTATATACAAAGTAAATATACCTATTAATGCTTCATTTATGAACAATATAAACTACATATATGGTACTAAGAAGCTCATGTTTGTATCAAATCGCAACAACTCATGGTTTTTTGTACATACTTTTTGATGTTCTTCCTCCAATTCCCTTTGTCTTGCATGCAATGCATTATCAAACTTCAGTCTCATCTCTTCCAGCTCCCTTTGTAGCAAACTGTCTATTTCACGCTTGGCTTTGTCAACCTCAAATGTTTTTTCACTGTCCAGATCCCTACGCAATCTTTTTATCGTATCGTCTTTCTCCATTTTAAATTGCGCTACAGTTTGTTCAAGATGCTTCCTATTTTATTAAATGTGGATAAGCATAACTTTTTACGACAAATCCTCGTACACTGCTAAACTATAATTATATTAACTGTATGCGTATATAATAATTACTGTATTTGCTCCTGTCTTGTTTTTCTTTCCTCCTCTAATTGTTCCTTGAATATGTTTAACTCTGCTTCCATTTCATCACGCATGGCTTTCTTCATTGCAGCTATATCTTCTTCCGAATACTCGGGAGTGAAAGATATTTCCCGCTGACAAAATAATAATAAAAGTATAATTAGCTTGTGCATAAAAAATAATTTTCAACTTGTACTCTGTCTTAATGTCCATAAGAATACCTTATTGGGAAATCCTTTACTTTGTGCTATTTTTAAACTATTATTGACTTGTTGGATGCTATTATCACGACCAGTAATGGGGGACATTGAAGGATGAAGACTGGGACGTCTAAATTGCAATTGGTCAGGAGTACTTCTGTAGTTTTCATCCGATTCTTCTTCAGTGTCATTGTCATTGAGGGGCTGATTCTCATTTGGGTCATAGCCCTCCTAAAATTGTTTCAATAGACTTTATATGAGCATTATGACATTAGAATTGGCTGCAAGCAAACTTCAACAGTGTTTCATAAAACAATTTTTAAAAAATAAATTGGAATTCGTGATACTATCAAGTTGAAAGCTATAGGCTTATCTCAACTTGAAGTTTGCATATGTACCAGAAAATTTGTGCAAACTTGGCAATTGTCGCTGCCAAGTTGCAAGCTGTCATTCTCAACGGCTGACTTCGGGTACGATTAAATAATATAATAATACAAAATTGTAATTAAATTAGCAATGCTGTTGTACATTTGGTGAAGCAAATTGTTATGGGGCGTTTTAATGACAGTAACTTACGTTTTCATCCCCTGACATTTCAAACTTAAGCTCAGTGTTCTCATCTAAATTGAACTTGACATTTCCTTTGGACCGCGATGTAGTAGTGGACTCTAGTTGTGATATTACCATCTTTTCTTCATCTAAAATAAATTAAGGATATTTTTCAAAATTAATTTTACGTGACTAAAGCGAAACAAACAAAGGGGCATTGTGAACAATGATAATAATAAGATGACCCCCAAGTGATCGATGGTGTTATGTGTCTTATTTAAAAATTCCCTAGAGCAAATGACTGTGCGTGGATTTGAAAATGGAACAAGTGCTGACTTTTCTTAAATAAAACGAACCAGTCATTTCATCCAGATTCATGGAGAAACCATCTAACTCATAAACATTGTCTGAAGGATTTGGTGGTCTGGAACGAGAAATAGAATTCACAAGAATACTTTTTATTGGTTTCTTGTCCGTATCTCCAGCTCCTCCAACGTCCATCTCATTGATCCCATCAACAGACTCCAGACTATTATTGGAAGGTATGGACCCACGTTTGGTTCTTGAAAATCCTTCGGATCCTTTCAAAAAGTTTGATCCACCTCCTACAAAAGGGTCAGTAAATTAAATTTGACAGGTTTTTTAATGAACAACTCTCTGTGTTTAAATATCTGTATATGATAGGGGTAAGAGTAAACGAGAAACAGTACCTGTGAGTGTAAGGCCTGACTTGCGTGGTGCCTGGGACCTCATCAACCTCACGCTATCATCTTCATCATCATCCATGTCGTCTTTAAATGAGTTCAAAGAGCTATTGGAAATGATATTGTTAGCATTACTGCTATTTTGTAGGCGCCCCACTTGATTGTTATTGTTGCTCATAGGTTCGTGCAAACTATTGGAATTGGAAAGAGCTGAATTTGGCGCCGAATTACGTAGATCTCCTGCTGCTGGTCGAAATCCACCCAGTTTGCCGAGACTACTAGCTGCTGAGTTAATTGGAGCTAAGCTGGTTCCGGATCTTTTGAGGGGAGGTAAGCTCTTTGGAGGTCGCATTGTTAGCGTGTCAAAGCTCTGTATTTTGTTCAGAGCCATCTCTGATCTGGCCTGAATGACTTTTTCCCGATACACGGGATCCATTGGGTGTTCCCACTGGCTCATCTGAGTTCTGGAATTGTAATAAAACCATACGTCCCTTTCCCTTGTTTTCTGTCGGCTGTGAAGAATCAAACACCACAAACAAAATAGTTTAAAACTCGTTTTATGACTAAGATTTTGCAACATTTGAGATTTACTAGTTTTCTTCACTTACCAAGGCTTCCAGCCGTTTGGCAAAGTAGCTCTAAGGCCTTCTCGTGCTAGAAAAAGCAACTCAGGCTCTGACGATATGTCGATTCCTATTCTTTTGGCGAACTCTTCAATATCTGGGAAATTAACAGAAACAAATCGTGCATTAATGATATAACTGATAATCTTTTTTCAAACACGCGACAGCAACTCATGACGATTGAAAAATGACTCATACGATACGTCATTATAAATGTCATGAAAAAGATGAGAAAATGGTTTTACTCACGATACCCCAGTGTATGTGTGAGTAGCAGATAAAAGATAATGTCAACATTGTCAACATGCTAAAAATGGTCTGACAATGCAAACGATTCTATGGAATAACCCCACCAAATTCAATGCCAGTACGCGTATTTCTAAGAAAAAATGAGGCATCAGAAAACCATTAAGATTGTCATCAAATTTCCGGTGCCAAAGGATCATTTCGACATAGGGAAACAATGAATATCCAACTTTTCTCAACCACTTGGTAGTGTTGCGGTTACCTACAAGTGGCACACATTCAGTACAAGTACAAGTATATAATATTGTAAGTGAAGCACGCAATGTTATCTGCTGTGACTGGTCATGTGATGATGATGAGTATTGAGTTTGTGCGCCCCGAATTTCCCTGTGTATGATCCCGAAAAAGCTGAAGAATATATGAAAGGTTATTTTGTGTGCATTTTTCCCCTTTCTCTTGCCAAAAGTTGAGCATTTGTGCTAAACCGCAAATGCCTATCAACCTTACTAATTGAACGTAATTTACTTGTCAAGTTGGAAGTACACGAGCAAACAATCGTGAGTCAATTCATTTTTTTTAGTCCCATATGTACATTGTAAATTCACTCTTCTGGTGATATTGATGAAGGAACAGATCGGAAAACTTTGGTAAAAATTTATGTTGATTATGTCTATGTTTGCCTTAAATGTGTATTAAATGGGGAAATAGATTTAGCTTGGTGAACATTTAAAAATAATCTTTACTTTATCCCAAATATTAAAGTTTGTGCCCGCTTAGATTTTCTATTCCACTAATTCCAGAGTTGATTTTAAATGTTTACCTTCTTGAGTAGGTTCAAATGTGTCATCATCGGTCCTCTCAGTATATATTAGAGATTCCGGCGTCAAAGATGGATTCATTTTATAGGTAGCAGGAAATCGTAGGTAGAGGTACTGATGGGAATGGGAAAGTATTTTCTTTAAATTGTTTTGTTAACAGCACTACTTTCCCTTTTGCTAAAGCCAAGTTTCGGGCTTCAAAGTGCGTAGTGCATGAGAATAGGAACCTTAAGGACACTCAGTTTTTTAAAAATCCCTTCACTTTCAAGTTTCTATCATGCACAGCCAGTTTGACAATCCGGTTAAGACACAGTACACACCTTCACTACACTTTCCCTTTGCTCAAAAAATGACAATAGTTAAAAACGGGCTTACATCAGTGATTCAGAGGAAGCTTTCCATTTTGAAGAAAATAAAATATACTGGAAAGCCACAATCCTTGTGCGCAATTCATTATTTTTTTAGATTTTTGTTATCCACAATCGTGTTGCTCAATACTTTGTTGCATTTCATGGTTGTTGCGACACAACAACCAACTTACGTATGTGAGACTACTATTTGAATGCGCCATACCGTAATAGGAACTATCACAAATGATACCGGGGTCACAACTTCCCAGTCCCAACAATCATTTCAATGATTATCAGGAAATGGAACCTTTTTTTTAAAACAACCTATATATACATTGTAGTAACTGTATCACTGTATCAATTAAAGTTGCGCAATAATTCTACTGACTACTTTTCTTTTACACATTATTTCCCTATACTGAAGCAACCGATATTATTTGTTTGAGTAAGAGTATTC
>JAHZNC010005119.1:0-15751 GCA_027744095.1 Zhuqinia jingwanae | reverse complement strand
TCCAGTGAAGTTCAGTTTTTTATTAAGATTTGTATTATTCGTGACTGGGCATTTTGCCCTATGACCCTTTCCGGGGTACGAGAGTAATGACATATTACACAGTGTAATACTGTGTGCATAGTTGAAACCCCGGCATAACCGGTAGGAGACTCCTCCGGTAAATGATTACACCGGGAAATGTCCGTCCGGGAAAGATTACACCGGGATCTGTCCAGACCGGTAAAGCATTAGACCGGGAACTGTACAGACCGGGATATGTCGGCCGGGAAAGGTTGAGCGGTAAAGGTTGACTGGGATCTACCCGCGACCCAAACTGCATAAGTTGTAAGTAGTTCTAAATTTCGAATTCCAAATATTCATGAATTGAAGTATCTGAAAATGTTATTAATTTTAGTGCCGTTGATGCAAGGGTCAGTCGTCACATTTTTGAAAAATGTGTTAAAGAGCACTTGACAGGATATTTGAGAATTCTATGCACGCACCAACTTCAATACTTGCCACAAGCTGATCATATAATAGTTTTAGATGAGGTAAGATAAAAACCATTTTGTTGACAAAAAGATTCTGATCATTATTTATAAGCACGGTTGATTCAATGACCTCGTAGGGAAAAATCCAAGCTCAAGGAACCTATCAGCAAATACTTGATGAGGGAATTGACCTAGTCAGTTTGATGACCACTGATTCAGTGGACTCTATTGAAAGAAAAGCTAGCACGGTTGATGTACAAGAAGCACCAAAAGATGCGAAAAAAGTGGACAAGGGCAAACCGGAAGCACAAACGGAGAAAATGGCTGGCGGCTCAGTAACTTGGATGACTTATTGGGAATATCTGAAGAGTAGCGAGTCCTATTTTGGAATTTTCATGTTGTTCATTGCATTCATGTCATCACAATTAGCATTTTTATTGGCGGATTGGTGGCTTACAAAATGGTAATTATATCATACGTAAACGAAAATTACCAAGATAGGGAACAAACAAAGTTGAACATATAAAATATTGTTGAGTATAAAAACTTTCCACAGGACAACTGCTGAGGAAACCCGAATGAATAGAATTAAAACGAATGCTACCTTTGAATATGATAACTTGGTTCGCAATCCTAGACATACGTGGACACCAAAAGACGATGATGGATATTTGGGAGAGGACTTTTATTTGTGGGTGTACACTGGAATTGTAGTGGCTGTTTTCGTGCTAACCAAATTCAGAGCAATATACTTTTTCATGTTTTGCATCCGGATCAGTATTAACGTTCACAATAAAATGTTTGTAAGCTTGGTGAGGGCCCCTGTCAAGTTTTTTGATGAGAACCCTTCAGGCAAGTAATACAGAGCAAAATTTTTCTCATTAACTTTAGATTTAAATTATAATTTTCCCGTTTTATTTGTAAAGGACGTGTAATGAACCGATTTACAAAAGATTTGGGATCGATGGATGAACTATTACCGTATGTGCACAATTATTTTTATTACATCTGAAGTATTTTTTTTTCATTCTTTTGAGAATTTTTTCATATAAGTTTGGCCCCTACTATAGGTATGCTTTTTTTGACGCGGTAACAATTTTCTTGCTAATGGTAAGTATGGTCATTCTGATCATAATAGCAAATTACTACATGTCCATTCCAACAGGGATCCTGTTGGTAGGCTTGTTTGGTCTTCGGGCGTACTTTATTCGCACAGTCCGAGATGTAAAACGGATTGAAGCAATCTGTAAGAAATAAGTTTGATACATAAAACTTTAAGTTATTTTAAGTGAAGTTATTTTGTGTTTTCACTTAAGTAAAAGATATTGTCTTATGAATATAGCAAGAAGCCCAATATTCACTCATGTGGCCGCATCTGCTCAGGGTCTGACAACAATTCGTGCAGCAAAACGGCAACACATTCTATGTGACCAATTTGATGGACATCAAGTGAGAACTTTGCTTTCTTCAGTTATTCCCGTAATAACTGTTTATTTAAAAAAAAACTGTTGCTCTTTTGATTATCTAGGATTTGCATTCCTCGACATGGTACACCTTCATTTCATGTAATCGCTGGTTTGGAATCTGGTTAGAGATGATGTCTGTAGCATACCTATGTGTTGTGACGATAGGATTTTTAATTTTGTCTGGAGTGACGTGTACGAGCGCATCATTTAATCACTTACATTAATTTTGCATTATGTAGATTGACATAAGAGTTCAATGATTTATAAGTGTGAACTTTGCAGCATACAAAAGCAGTGACGTGGGCTTGGCAATTTCGTCTGCGCTATCCCTAACCGGAATATTTCAGTGGGGTAATCTGAGATTCAAACATATTCAAATAACTTATTATATCCTTGTACATAACAAACACTTTTCAATTTTAACTTCCAGGTATGAGGCAGTCAGCGGAAACCGAAAATCTCATGACTTCGGTCGAGAGAGCTTTGGAATATGCAAAGCTCGAACCTGAAGCTCCTCTAGAGTCGAAGCCAGGTTATAACTCCATTAATTAATAATACTTGCATACTTTGTGTTATAATATTTATAATACAAAAATGTTGTCGTAAATTTTTCAATAGATAAGAAACCTCCCAAAAACTGGCCCACGAGTGGTGAAATAGAGTTTCGAGATTACTATTTAGCTTATGAAGACAAGGATGTCGTAAAGGGACTAAACTTTAAAATTAATGGTCAAGATAAAATTGGCGTCGTAGGTAGGACAGGTGCAGGAAAAAGTTCCATTATTGCAGGATTGTTCCGCATGACAGAACCCCGAGGAGACATTTTGATTGATTCAATTAGGTATTACCGATGGAATATACGCGAGTACCNGAGTGCCATAAATGCTCTATTTTGGACCGGGGTTGTGAAAAATGACTTGAATTATGTTCATTATTTTAACTTAGGGTCAACGATATTTGAAAGTAATTTTCTGAATAATAATTAATGCTAAACGTAGATATACACATGCAAATAATCTCTTGTAATTTTCTTCAGGAATATGACCATCCTCATGTATTACTCAAAAAACCAGACGGATATTTAAGTTCAATGGTTACACACACGGGAAAAGCTAGCGAAGGGATTCTTCGCAAAATTGCAGAGGAAGTAATAAAAAAGTCACAAGTTTCCAGTTTGAATAACAAACCCAATGTACATTACTAAAATTCTGGAACTTTTTTAAATTGCAGACATTCATGGGAAGGAGAAACTCTTTTGTTGGAGATAATGTTGCGGAAATTAGGCGTTCAATATCTCTCAGCAAGCAGCCCATTTGATTGATATCCAGTGTTTGTCAGGAGGATGTTGGAGGATTAGCAATTAGATGTTCATAGATAAAAAAAATCTGTTCTCTGTACAACGAAAACATAATATGTAGCTTTTCGTAGCTCACATTTTCTGTAGTATAAAGATATTTGCAAATGACTCAATTGGGGCTGCGCTGTGTAAAAATTAAATGCATATTCGAATCCAACAATGATCATACCATATTATCATTATTAAAAACTTGTCATTTGTAGCATTAACCCTCAAGAAAAAATTCCAAACTATTTTCCGTTTACAAAATTTTGAATTAATGAAATATTCGTACAAAAGTATTTTGAACTTGCGTATGTTTTTCTAGCCATGCGTTATTAAAATTCCTATGAAATTGTTGACTTTACTTTGACCACAACAAACAGTAATTATATATCTTGTTTTTCCCGTTTCGTTCGCAGGATTCTTTTATTCTCTCTTGTAATAATTATAATTGCATATGTATATATATGAAGTAATATGCATATATACGCACGCACACGTGTACATTATAAAACTAAAAGTGGAAATATCACAGGAAGTGGGGTACCACTTTAATGCACTAGAACAGTTACCATAAAATTTTATGCTATAAAATTCGCTCCCAATATTTGCTCTCAATATTGCCTCAGTTGAACTTTCGAATTTGTTGAAAGCATGCATACCTAATTACATAATATTATGCATTTGATTATTTTCTATTCTCACTCTCATTTATGTACCAGTGCTTGACAGCTTGACACGCAGGTTAGTATTGTTTCTAAATTCATTGCATAGTGAAGTTAAATTTGCAGAGCACAACAATGGGCTCCTCGAAAGATTTTAATATTCCTGCGAATGGACCACATCATGACGGAGGTATAGTGACACACATTATTGAATGCAAAAATATTTACTTGATTTGGCTGCTATATACACCAAGGAATCTCATAATTAACTCATAATTAACTACAAAGCATATTGGCACACGATGTAAAACAGTTTTATTACAAGGAATAATATTTTTGATGTGTTGGAATGGAAGTGAGTTCTTTGCCCATTGTCCCTCCCACTAAATATTTCCGATTGTAAAACGTATGATACATATCCATGGATCCTTATTAGCTTTTTCATTCACACATATTGTGATCTGAAGATCCAATATTCATGCAAAGACAGAGCATTTAGACAAAGTGTAATTTCTGTTCCATTTCCAAACACAAAGTCAAAGTTCCGAGACCAAAAATGACCTCTGATGAGTATGGCGGTAGATTGAAGAAATGTTGTGAAGGACAATGTAAGCCACTATCTTGTGTCTTGTATAGAGCAACGCAACATACTGGTCTACAAAAATTTTCATTGAGCTGAGAGATTATACGTTTAAAAAAAAATCCTCCTTTTATTTTCAGGCAAACTCCACCGACTTTTGGAAGGTGACATAAGCGCATTTCCAGGAAATGCATCTCTGTCTCAGTATTTTTCCATAGGTTTCATCGAAAACCGGATAGAACCCGACAACATTGCTATCATTCATGATGAAAAACGTTATACGTTTATGGAACTGGAAACAATTTCTGATCATATGGCGGAAATTCTTAAAGAAACACTGAAAACCATTCGTAATCAGAATCCAGACAACGATTCTGTAATTGCAATTTGCATTCCTCCATCAAGCAAATTACTTTTCGTCCTTTTCGCTATCCACAAAGTTGGGGCTTGTTACGTACCCATAGATGTGAGCTTCCCAGAAGATCGTGTCTTTAAAATTGTCAAAGATTGTAAACCCTTATTGATAATCAGTGATCATCACAATAATTGCATGAGCAAGTTTGACATTGTCAAAGAACAGGCCAAGGTGCTGAGTACTCAAGATTTAATGAATCATGTCAATGAAAAGATAGCGCAAGAGGAGGCTCTTGCGGCACCTCCTTCTGATGAAGAGGAAGAATCAGAGATGGCCGTTGCTCAAACTGAGTCACTTCAGGCACAGGAAAACAAAAATAATGTGAGAACTAAAGTTACGCCATTTGTTCCATTGGGTGGTCATCCAGTTTTGGCAGAGAGAACAGCCATAATCCTTTACACATCGGGTGAAATACACGCTCATTAAAAAAATATTTAGCTTGGCCTAAATTTCAAATTGTTTATTGAAATGTCATATATTAATGTTCATTAAAATAGGAAGTTCTGGTGCGCCGAAAGGAGTTCGTCTGACCCACCGTGCCGTCATGAATCGCCTCAGTTGGCAGTGGGAGGAATTTCCATTTGAAGCTGGGGAAATGTGTGCCTTCAAAACATCCATGACGTTTGTAGACTCTGTTGCAGAGGTACAAATTAATTGAACGTATACACAGTTACATTTACCAACGAGTAACTTTACTGCTGTTTATGTATATTGTTATACCTATTTATTCTTAACAGATATTTGGACCATTGCTTCAAGGCTATCCACTGGTAATCTTTGACAAGCGCGTCGTTGCTCAACCTACCGTGTTTATGGAAAAATTGAACCATTACAAAATCACCCGCGTCACAGTTGTCCCTTCTTTGCTGCGAGCCATTTTCCAAACTCTGAGTCTTCTAGGAAAAACGGTGAGTGGTGGATTACTGAGCTCAGTAAAATTATGGATTTGCTCTGGAGAGCCACTACAGTTTGATTTATTATCAGGTTGGTAAAAATCTTATAGCTACATTATATAGCTTGTTGATGCTCTTCATAACCAACTTCAAAATTTATATTTGCTTTTAGAGTTCTTTGAATTATACCCAAGAAAATATACACTTGCAAACTTTTACGGTTCCACTGAGATTATGGGAGATGTTACGTATGTGGCGTATGAGACACGGGAAGAGGCATACAAAAGGGTACAGGATAAGCGTGTTCCAATTGGTTAGAGCACTTTTGAAAATACATCTTTATGTTATGTACATTGAATACAGCTTTACATATAATAAAAACGAATATTTTAATTTGAAACCCAAGGATTCCCAATTAATAACACGGTCGTTTATGTGCTTGACCAAGATATGAATATGTCTGAAAATGGGGAAATTGGAGAAATCTACATTGCCGGTTACAATCTTACGGTCGGTTATGTTGGGGGAACCAGTTCAGAGAAATTCGTAGAAAATGTCTATAGTCTTACTCCAGGTAATAATAATAATAATAATACACAAAACATAATAATATTTCGTTCATCCTGGCACCTATGAAAGGAGGTGCAAGGATGAACCTATCCCTTGTATCGTAATCATTTCAGCCTTCAAGACACTGTATCGAACGGGCGACTATGGAAGAATTGGCTATACTCAAGACGGCACAAGAATGCTCTTTTATGAAGGCAGAGTAGATTCTCAGGTTAAAGTTCGCGGTCAACGCATTGACTTGGCAGAGGTGGAGCTCGCCCTTTCCGAAATACATTTGATTTCGAAAGTCGTTGTCCTCTGTTATAAACCAGGCGAAGAAGATCAAGTTTTGATGGCATACGTAGTTCCATCTGAATCTAATGTGACATTGGAACGATTGGACCCCATGATTTCCAAACGCCTTCGAGATTATGAACGTCCCCTGATCATATTTATTGATATGATTCCTCTTCTAGTGAACGGGAAAACTGATCGTCAACGTTTGCTAAAAATGTATGAGAAACGATTACAAAGTCGGGAAGATTTTGACGAGTGGCAGTCCTTAGATTTGCCAGCGGATAGGTTGGATTCTGCGAAGGTGCTTTTGAGGGTAATGGCTGAGGTGACTGGCACCTCAATGGAAACACTAGCCGAGAATTTTGACAACTCCTTCTTCAACATAGGGGGAACCTCGCTCAACACTGTGGTGGTCGTGATAAAATTACGTCAGCACAACTTGTTCATTTCTGTGGGGGAATTCGCCAATTCAAAGACAATTCGGCATGTTTTACTGGCCCTTTCGGAGATGCAAGTTGAAATGGACGAGACGGAAGCTGGTGAACATTCTCCCGAGGAGTCCATAACAAAAATAGATAGCCATGGCGCTCACTTTTCAAATAAGTATAGTATTTCTGCGTTGAAAGAGGAGGACAAGGACGCATGCGTTCAGTGAGTTGCCATTTAAAAGTAGGAAAAAATGTACACTGTGAAATATCATTGTTGTCATAATACTCATTTTTTTGCTAAATATTTTTAGTACGATAAGCCACAGTTTTTCAAAAAAAGGTGATCTGGAGGCTTACACTCTATCACAGTATGACGAGTTTAAAACAATGATAAATTCCATGTGGAAAGATCTTGTGGCCAAAGGATTTTCGTGAGCTATTTCTTTTTACATACATACATAAATCACACAGGATGGTGTACATTTTATTTTGTGGAATTTCCAACTATTAACACTGTTTTTGGGTTTATGACAGATTTTTGGTACGACGAACAAAAGACCATAAATGTATTGGAGTAAGTTTTAACTTTGATGTTTATGATGAACCCGAAAGCGTTGATGCTAGCACAGGAATTACATACGTGTTGGATTTACTAGGTTGGTTTATTTACCAATTTGCTTCATAGTCATGTCACGTAGTCAATAAACATCAATACATATATTATGTAAATGATTACCTATTGTATTAATGTTATTTTATATTCAGAGTTCATTGAGTCTCGTCAACGGCAAAAACTCCCCAAAGGCCGGGGCAAATTGCTACACAGTTTTATGATGGGAACGCCTGATGAAGTGGATGAAGCCGAGAATGTTGCTGTAATTGAAGCCATGGAAGACCATATCATTCGAATGGCACACGAAAAGAAGTTTATGGGTGTGATGACCACAAACACAAACCCTTTAACTAGGGTACGACACGAACACTATTTTCGTATTAAATTCAAGAAATAATTATTTTTTTAAACAACTTTTGCCTATGTTGTGTATCCATATATGTGTTATATTTCTGTATACAGCAAATATGTTTGGAAATTCATGGATATGAACCGTTGCACGAATATCAAGTCAACAAGTATACAGCACCGGATGGAACAAAACCATTCCAGTTGGCTCCTGACTCATTCACCATAGTTTGTTGCTGGAAACAAATTCCTGGCAATCAAATGGACATGTTTTGAATATTGAGCAGTACATGCACCACGAGCTTATTATTGCGGTGGTGTACTCGTGGCTTTACTTTTTCCGGTGGAAGAAAAGCGCACCCAAATGAAAAAAGCATACAAAATAATAACAAATAATATATTTATTCTCATACTAGATAATAATGGTACGAGAAATATAATAAAAAATTATTGCTATCAAATTCACTATAAACTTTTCTATAAACCCATTTTATTAGCATATTGGCGATAGATAAAGAAACCCATTTTTCATATTTGCCATTTAATTTTCACAGCGGAAACCTCAAGAAGAATATATGATATCATGCATATGTATATCCGTATATAGTAGTATAATATACCTGCTGAGTGATGACTAAAGACTTTTAAATATTTACCCTGTCATCATAACCACAATTGCAACAGATTAATTTTGATGGACTCTTTAAATTCATGTTTTATAAAAATTTGAACCATTATCTTACTGAAATAATACGATTTAAATCGGAAAAGAAAGTTTTTATATGGACTAGGTCAGATTTCAAGTAAAAATGACCCGAAACATTTTTTTCATAAGTATTCTTTTAGTTAGTCTGTCTAATTCTCTTCATTCCAAAACTCCATCAAGTTCAATTTGTGAGGACAAATTTACTTGTGATACATGTATGGGCACTCTTGGCTGTTCGTGGTGCAAGGTAAGTGTACATATGAAGTCTACAAAACCCGGTAGTCCCTCTTAGATTGTGCGCTACATATTATGTATTATGTCACATAATTTATGTGCATACAAAAATACTGGTTACAGATAAAATCTAACAACACTTTTCAAAGATGCAACACGGAAGATGGCCATTTAAATAATCCAGAGATACGCTGTCCAAAGCCGGATATTGTGACTGCAGGACAACCTAAACAACACATGTAAATTGACAAACATTCTGCATTTTTTTGAAATCATCAATATATATTATTTTCATTTTTTGCACACTTTAATTTTTATTTTTATTATTTCCATATAAAATTTCTTCCCATACTATTGTCATTCGTAGAAACAAAAGTGTTCCAATGAGTAAAACTATGAGAATAGCACCTCAACAAGTATATGTACATTTACCTGTTGGAAAAGAAATTGAAATATCCCTAGCATATAAAGATGATGCGGACAAAGCACTGGATTTATACTATATTATGGACTTATCAGCTACGATGGAGAATGACAAGGTTATTAAAAATGTTTACACAAATAGGAATAAAATGCGTTCCTCTTCTGCCGTTGCTCATAAAGAATTACTTTCATGTAATTATTGAGTAGGACACTGTTTCCGCGCAAGCCAAGACCTTGGTACATGAGCTGAAAAAGATTACAAAAGACGTACAATTAGGATTTGGTTCGTTTATTGACAAGCCTGTCCTGCCATTTGTGTCGTCTTCTCAGCTAAGACCGTAATGAATGAATGCCCTTGTTAATTTATTTAAAAAACTATATAATGTATTGCGTTGTTAGTATTTTATTAAAGAAATGTGCGCGTATATATTGTATTCATTGTGCGTATTAGGGATTCGGAGAAGAAATACGAAATTCCTTACGGATTTAGAAACGGACAGGCACTCTCTCCAAATGTGGAGAACTTTGCGGTATGATAAGATTCATTCCTTTTTTAATTTGGCCAAAAAATGCAGTTTTTCAAAAATAGTTCATCCCAATCAGTAAATCGCTGTATTTGTCGGTATTAGAGGGTGGTTAAAGGCGCCAAAATTTCACGTAATTTGGACTCGCCCGAAGGGACTCTTGATGCGCTAATGCAGGCCATTCTCTGCAAAGATGAAATAGGTTAGAAAAAAACAGTGACAAATGAAAGTCCATTCAAATTTGTATTTTGAACGATTGAACGATTTTAAACCTACATAAATTTCCAGGATGGCGAAATCATTCCAGAAAATTGATTGTTGTGGCCACCGACGGACCGTTTCATATCGCGGGAGATGGAAAAGCAAGCAAAACTTGTTTAAATATTCATTCAATCACAATAATAATAGTTAATTATTGTTTATATATCCACGTATATATGTTTGTTAACATTCAGCCCTCAAATACCTTTTACAGCTTGGTGGGATCGTCCGGCCTAATGATATGAAATGCCACATGAGTAAAGGAGAGTACACTCACTCAAAACTGATTGACTATCCAAGCATTGGCGAAATGAATGCAGTGATTTTGCAGCAAAAGGTTTTTGTCATTTTTGCTATAAGTCAAGAAGGCGCAGGTGACCAGGTATTTCAAGTTTACCACGAGCTTGAGAAGCACGTTTCTCAGTCGGCAGCAGTGCGACTAAAGGAAGATTCGTCAGATGTGATTCAAAAAATTAAAGCAAAATATTTAGTAAATGACTATAATAATTATGCATTTTTTCTCATTCTCATTACGTGTTTAATGGATGTACGTATTCTTTCTTTGTTTTATAAGCTGAGCTTTTCTCTTTTTCAGGAAATCAGTCAAAAAGTCCAACTTCAAGTCGATGATGAAGCTACAAAGAGTTTCGTCGAGGTCAAAGTTTATGCAAAGTGTTCTCCATCAGATGGCTACGTTCAACGGGACTATTGCAATAATGTCGAAGTTCAATCCAAAATCGAGTAACATGTTTTAAAAAAAACTCTATTTTATGGATGCAATCATGATAAATATAATTGCTGCTAATATTATTATTATGTTACTTGCATTCTAAACCCTTAGCTTCAAAATCAATCTCAAACTGAAAGAATGCCCAAAATCACAATTGCCAAGATTGAAGAACAATAATAAGATTGTTATCTCATTCATTGAGCTAACAAACAAGGAAAAGTTGGTGATTGATCTGAGCTATGCATGTTCTTGTGACTGCAACAATGACATTTCGACAGTACATGTCACATAATTTATTATCCTTAAATAATTGTTTATATTTCAATTCGAACAAGAATTAACATTCAAATATGTAACTTTTGTGTGTAATTTGTAAGAATGGAGCCGATCTAACGCGGTATTGTAACGGCTTGAGTGTGTCCGATTCTATTTCATGTGGAATATGTAATTGTAAAGAGGGGCGATCTGGCCAAGCTTGTCAGTGTTCTAGTTTGGAGACTGGGGAAAATGTACAAGGCAATGTTGATAAGTGCATCAACAAAGCTGCAAATAATGCAGAGATTATTTGTTCCAGCAGGTTTGTCTCTTGGTAGTACTTTTAGAGATTACATTTAAGCAACATAAGCTTAAGAAATTTTGACTATTTTTTTACCATTTTAGAGGCAAATGCAAATGCGGACAGTGTGAGTGTGATAAAGTAAGTTTATTATGTAACGCGTATCTCTGCAACGACTCATGTACTTAACTAAACTCAAACATGTCTTAGGGTCGTAATGGGGTACCAGAGTTTAACGGAAAATATTGCCAAGATTCTACATCAAACTGTCAGAACAAAGACAGTCAATACTCTGATTATCGTTTGTGTTCCGGTCCAGAAAATGGGCGATGTGAAAAAGGGACATGTATTTGTAAATCAGGTAAAAAAAGGATACTCTCCATACCTAAATTTGTAGAAATTTCTTTACTATTTAGGTATTAAAGTAATAATTATTAATACCTGAAATCATGTCTGCGCAGGGTATGACGGTAAATTTTGCGAGTGTGAAGTATCTAAAAAGGTATAAGATATTACTGTGTACTAATCTTGTTATCAGATTCATAATACATATTTAATTGTTTCTCATCATGATTTAAAATAGTTATTGTACTTGTTTTTACAAGAAATTATGTATCGAGCCAGGTCAATCATTAACTTCGCCGAAATATTGCAATGGTCATGGGACTTGCGCTTGTAGCGGGTTCTTTACTATTTAGGTATTAGTAATAATTATTAATGCCTGAAATCATGTCTGCGCAGGGTATGACGGTAAATTTTGCGAGTGTGAAGTATCTAAAAAGGTATAAGATATTACTGTGATCAGATTCATAATACATATTTAATTGTTTCTCATCATGATTTAAAATAATTATTGTACTTGTTTTTACAAGAAATTATGTATCGAGCCAGGTCAATCATTAACTTCGCCGAAATATTGCAATGGTCATGGGACTTGCGCTTGTAGCGGGCAACAAGCGGAATGCGCGTGCCATCCCGGTTATAAAGGAATATACTGTGGGATTTGCAAGGTAATTAAGAAATCTGTATCTGGTGTGAGGTTTACATTTATAGTTTTTTTTAAATATGTGACTTTAAATAAGGTACTTATTCATATTATAAGATTAATTGTCCAACAAGTGGGGAGAAATTGGGTTCTCGCTGCCAAGATGAGTTTATAACGTCGTGTGTGCGGTGTAAAATAAAAAGCAAACTAAATTCGGACAAGCTACAATGCACTAATGAATGTGACTGGAATAAACGAAAGACACGGAGTAAAACTGGTATTAGGTCGGAAAGCAATGTGGAATTTGATCAAAAGTACAGAAGTGCTGCTGGTTTGTCAGGTACTGTTGATGGCGATGGTTTGTAGTATATGCATGTATTTTTTTTATTAAACAAATAAGTGGATGAAACAGGCTAATATCTTATATTTACAGAGGAAGATGGGACAGAATGCAAGATTAAATTTAATGATACCTGTTCCAGTGTATTTAAATACAAATATGAAAGATCGGGAGAATCGGATAAACTTATAGTTTATTATACGACTGAGGGAATGACCTGCTCTAAGGAACCTCCCATAATCTGGTGATCATTATTGGCTATGCTGAAATTCTTTGTGGCATATAGTTTTATTGCTCCTTTAACCAAATTATTCTTTGTTGTAGGTATGCATTTGCAACGATATTAGGTGTGCTACTTCTTGGAATATTTGGACTTCTTATTTGGAAACTTGCCACTTACCTCCACGATACTCGAGAGTATAAGCGATTTGAAAAGGAACGAGCAGGGGCTAGTTGGGGAGGGGTAAGTACACACTATGCACATTTATAGCTGAGAATCGTATAGATTTAAAATATTTGAATTTCTGTATTTTTCGGTAAATTGTTTAGGGTCAAAATCCACTCTATGAAGATCCAATTCAAGAAACTCAAAATCCGGCATACCAACGTTAAACATTTTTACAGTCATCATTTTTTTTAAAACTAAATTGAATTATTGTAATTATGTAAACAAGAATATAAGCCATGATGACTGATGATGAATCAGGCTAGTAGTTTAAGCTCTGAATAATTACCAGAAAACTTTTAAGGCTAGTAATGACTATGAACATTTACTAAAATACGGATTGTAAGTTCATGCATTAGGTTTATAATATGCTAATGATAATATGTTCAATTAAGTTTATAGTTTATAAGTTCATAGTTGTACCTTTAAAAAAATGGTGGAATTGAGCTATTGAATAAAGTTAGGTTATATTGTGTGTCAAAGTATAATTAAATTTTGATGTCACACACAAAAGTAATAATTTTTTATTTTATGTTGTTACAACAGATTTTGTGATCGTAAATGAAAGATTAAATGAAATAAAATTAAAGATTAAAATGGAATTAGACGAACGTATGATTTATTTTATATTGGTCCATAGATGAGTTCCTACTATATGAACCAACCAAAATCAGAGTCTTCCGTCGGTGTTGCGCTGCTTGTAGTTGTTGAACTAGTAGTACTTGTAGATGACGTTGTGGGGGTTGGAGTAGTAGAGGCTGTAAATTCAGACCAGCAAATAATTTTTGTATTTTGTTGTGGTATTAAAATCGGTATCGGTTTTGATAAAAAAATAATTGTGACTAAACTTACAAGATGTTCCACAACTCCACATGGAAAATGGAAATCCACCTGGTAGCGAAAGACTACGACATACGCACCATTGATTCCGGCAATTCAACGCAGTCATGTTTGGTCTGATGCAGGGAGCTCCAGTTTGAACTGCTCAAATTAAAAAACAAAAATATAATTTTTTTTCTGAAATACGTCAACTATAAAATTTAGTTAAATGTTCATAAATATTCAACAATATTTGCGCTTTTACCAAAAGTACGATTGAAAGGTCTGCAATTAATTAACTCTGAAAATCCAAACATCAATCGTCCCTCATTTTTCTCACTTTCGTCTGCGTCAAATTCACTTCCAATTGCAAAGGCAAAGCACAAAAAGCTGATGACAAATACAAAGGAAACAGCTTTGATTGACATTTTAAAAGGTATATAATGATTTTAATGTGCAATTTATTTATTCTTCTGTAAAGAGAGGTTTCCAGGTTTGTAAAAGTAACCAATATTCAAACTGGAAAGTAATAGTTTTTTTTAAACTCTGGCGAGGACAACTTTGCATTTAGCTAACGCAAGTATTAATGACACTGGTACATTATGGGAACCTTATTTAAAGTACATATTGGACGCAAACGTCATTAATTATCCCTAAGTTTATGCATGGTCATCATGATTTTTTCCGGATAAACAAAAACAATTTTTCTTAAAAAGGATTGACAATTTCTCCTGCGTAGTTTAAAGCATAAATTTCTACTTAAAGAAAATAAAATTATAATACTTATATTACGCATTGCATACCTACGTGGATGAGTAAATCATACACAAGCATGACTGGCTTTCTTCCGCGTACGTCAATTTATTTTTTATCGTGCATACCTATTTTGCTTTTCCTGGACCTGGATATTTCGTCTTTATATTAAGTTTACTATGTATTATGGAGTTAAAATTTATATTCATTAAATTATAATTTATATTTTTTAAACTTTGTGATACAAAAACCGGTCTACATACAACATAGGTATTAGGTATATTTAAATCAAAATGTGTATAATTAATTCTAAATCTTCTTCTGGAGTGCTGATAAATGAGTTCCAAACAGGAACGTTTTTCTTTTGTTCAAAGACCAGCAAATTCTGGAACGATGTAAAAATGAAGTGACGTTTTTCTTCGTTAAAAAAGCGATTAATGAAGTTCATGCGAGTTGATGTTTTTATTAATGACTTTATCAAAATAATTGAATTATATATTATTTTTTCATGAACTTGAGCGAATGAATTTTAGTAAGTCTTAAACATTTTAATGAAGTAGCAAGCTTTTCCTTCATGTAAAAAGTAAAATGAATTGTACTCATCATTTAAAAACAGAAACAAAAATCCCTGAATCTGATGATTGTATGAAAATTACAGACAATGATAAATGCTGGATTGTTGGGATACTGATATTCCATTTATCTGCTTTTACTTTGTGTACGTACCTACATTCCCTAAAAGGAATTTATCTACGCACAACAGATAATAAGGAAAGGTTAGAGCAGACTGACAATTGAGAATTCATCAAGTAATAATAATGCTCCTTTATTAACACAACTTTTGACAAATTCGCACGTGGCACTGGTCGTGACAATGAATTTATTACGAATTTATTAGGGACATGCGACGCC
>JAHZNC010005118.1:0-18412 GCA_027744095.1 Zhuqinia jingwanae | reverse complement strand
ACCTAGACTCATTTAGCTTTTGTAGGCGAAAGGGTTTGAGAAAAGAGGGAAGTTTGCAGCCTCTAGCTCAAGTTTTTGGTGCTATGTTGCCTCCAGCAGAGAGATATGGTGATGGGGAGCAGTCAAAAGCAAGAAATTACATTTCACAAACATAAAAAATTCATTTTCTCGCAACATGCTTATGAAAAGGTATTTACTCGAGATTACGAAACGGAAAATGTGCCTTTTTCTGATATAATCATTTTGAATAACTTTACACAAAATTTACTCCATTTATTTCCCGTCAACCGCCATAAAAGTTAAAGACCTTTTGTTCCCCCTTCTTTGCACAGTTCAAAACTGGAAAAGGACTTGCAAAATTTGATCCAAAATATCTTTCATCTTCTCTGACTTAACTTTACTTGAGTCGTTGAGTCCAACGTCGACCCCATTAAAACTTCTCCCTTTCCTTCCGTAATAAAAATTAAAGTTGAAACATATGTTTCCCTTTGGCTCAATTTTTTGTTTGCACATGGAAATTAAATAATAATAAACCTTGCAGTAAGATGTAATATACGAGCATCATTCATGCAATCACTCGTATTTCTTATTTCTGGAATATTAATTTTTGAGTAATTTTGACGCTACAGAAATTATTATCTGATTTCGTAGGTCATTGTTCTGTATTATTACATAGGGTTAACAGAAGAAACTGAGGATACATACATACATAAATACACGAAGGAGAAAGGCAGTGATCTTATAACTCGCAAATCTTTGATGCTCGTAATAATAACTATAATGAGCAAGTCTATTTTTGTGAAACGCATTATTTTGGTGGGTCATATAGTCACATGCAGAAGGATATGAAATTATGAAAACCCGGCACCAGTAAGGATAGTCGAAAAACAGTCATAATGGCAAATGAGACACACACTCTTTCTCAAAAGAACGAAGGGGAAAGAAACAAATATAACAACATAGAGGGTTACAGTTTCCAAAGAAGGAAAAGTAAAAAACAATTAAGATAAAAACTTAAGTATATCCGCGCAAAAATTGTGAAGCATATACCTAAATGGAAGTATGGAAAGTCTGAGTTCACCCTTTTCATATTCCCTTTTGGAGTTAAAGAACCTAAAAGCGAACATTTTATTCCATTTTAATAATAATTATTATTAATGCATAATGGAGGACAACAGTACACAGTGATAATAATGACACTGCCACCACAAGGTACAAATAAATACGAGTAGCTAAATAATTAATGAGATTATAAACAAGAGGAATAGATAATGATGTTGAATAATTAAAAAGGTGTAAAAAGTTATTGATGAAACTTTCTTGTTGAGTATTGTGAAATCAAAATGTGAAATATTTATATTTTGATATCAATTCTAATGTCAATGCGAAATTGCATCTTGCAACGTCAAAAGTAGATTCAAACAAAGCTTGGTTTTGGAAATACAAGGGAGTCTCAGAACACCCCAACAATTTGAAGCAACCAGAAGAGGACTTGTAAACTTTACAATGTAAAGTATTTCTAAAATAGCCCACATCTTTCCCTCCACATCATCCGTCCATGTTGCAGCTGCTCGCTCTGTTAGCTACGCAGCCAAGTTTTTTCTTGAGTTATTAAACCCGGCAAGTTATTAACTTTGGAAGCATTTTGAGCCAGCTCATCAGATGGAACTGCAGGCAGCATTCAGAAAGAGCCTGCACAGAGTACACTTCCAGTTAGTTGAGGTCCCAAAGCCCCAACTAAATGGTGTATGCTATAGTTTGGAAAGGTTGCGTGCAACATAGGTAGATGTGAAAAGCACAGGACAACGGATGCAGTAGGGATAGAAAAGCGTAAAGACTAATGGGCCTCCATTTATCATTGCCTCTTCCTCTGTATAAAAAAGTAAAGTGTGTTTATAATATATAACACACTTTGCTTTTGCTGCTTACAGTAGGAGCCTTGGGCGGCTAAGACACCGTAATCAGTCAGAAAATATTTAATTAAGCATTAAAATTACTTATAATATTTAAAGTAACAAAATCTGTTAAGAAGTAACAAACGTTTTATTCCAGAATCACAAAATTTAAGCCAATTAGAAACTTTCTACCTATAAAGTTATAAAGCGTTAAAGATTTGAAAATATTTAACTGAAGCAGGGAATTCATACGCTGCCAAATATGAATAATTTTACTGATCATCTATTTAAATACATATAATATTTTATATTTTGTTTGTTTATATTCTTACAAAATCGTTTCCAACTTTGTAAACCTCATGTATATATTCAATAAACTATATCATGCTTGTTGCCAATTTAAATACATAATAACTGAATGAATGTACTAAATATTACATGACTACAAGGGGTTCTTGCCTAAATTTTTGCATTAGTTGCCGTATGTAAAGACATATATATGTATATTATAAAGTCCTTATTTTCTAAATGCACTCATGTATGCAATATATGTAGGTATTTTAAAATATTCACATGTAAAGTTTCCTCATTATTCTTCATTCTAGTTCTGCTGACGTGGTTGGCCGTTGGCTGCCGATGTACAAAGGAATGTAGAAAAATGGAGTGTTTAGGGACGCAAACGAGGGATCCGATCATAAAGTAAGAGTAAAAAACAGAAGTAGGTAAGTTAGTTTGAGATAAAGAGAGTCATCTTCAGGTCATGATGGCAATATTAATGAAGCAAATGCCGAGAATAGAATGTGGGGAGAAGCATTCTGGGGACATTTCTTCCTGGAATATATGGATATGGGGTCTAAAGGGAGAGATTATCATATATATTTTTTACTGCTCCTCTGTTTGGACGTACAGCATTAGGTGCTCACGTTACACTTTTCTGAGATCACTTTCCCAAGTCAAGTCAGCAGCTCTCAAAGAATATATAGACACACGCACGCAGTTGTGTGCTTTAAAAGTTGGGATTGGCATGGCATGCATTTTGAATATTATTGCATGGAGGCCTCGTGTGGAAAATTCCGAAGTATGTATTTATTATGATACCTACTCCGACAAAGCAAGAAACAACAATAAAATAGTATCCATATGTTTTGCCCATTCTTCTTTTCCTCCTTCAGTCAGGATATTCTTTACCAGGACTCCACTTACTTGGATCATAATAATATTAACAATTTGCTAGCTTGAATTTTTTGAGACAATAAAAGGAAAGGACGAGACGAGATAAAAAATTATGTATTTTATCAGACATAGATAGAGGGGTTTCTTCCTATACCTATGCATATAGTATACATACATATTACTGGGATAGAAAACACAGACTTTGACGTTTCTGTAGGGTGGTTTATACTTTTATCTGTTATCTGCTGGCATATACTTTTTCACTAACATCAGGTTGTTCTTGCACACTCAAGTTTACACAGCATCCCAAATTAAATATGTTCTAAAAAACGTCATCTTTATCAGTGAAAAGAAGAGAGATGGGGAGGTTGTTGGGTTGTAGATAGATAGATACACTTTATTGAAGGGTTTACAGGGGGCAGTCATTGCTACACAATGCCCATGCCGTAACACACATAAATAAATTAAAATGTAATCGGTTTGTCAAATGGATTTTCCAACGAGTCTAATAATGAAGTAATGAGCATAATAACAAATGTATTTAAGAGAACTTAAGAAATAACTGGTTCTCTTTATTCAAGAGTAATGATAATAATACCATGCGTATTATTAGGTATGATGGAATGCAGAATGGACAACGGGACAATAATAACAGACTTACTTTAATGGCTGACCAAACCTGTGAGATGGGGAGGTTGTTGGGTTGTAGATAGATAGATACACTTTATTGAAGGGTTTACAGGGGACAGTCATTGCTACACAATGCCCATGCCGTAACACACATAAATAAATTAAAATGTAATTACATATATCGGTTTGTCAAATGGATTTTCCAACGAGTCCAATAATGAAGTAATGAGCATAATAACAAATGTATTTAAGAGAACTTAAGAAATAACTGGTTCTCATTATTCAAGAGTAATGATAATAATACCATGCGTATTATTAGGTATGATGGAATGCAGAATGGACAACGGGACAATAATAACAGACTTACTTTAATGGCTGACCAAACCTGAGATAAATGAAAGTTAATGACCATCAACTTGACTGTCACTGCGAGCTGTTTACGTATAAATAGAGTTGGAGAATGTTCCAATAAGCATACCAGTCTCCTGTAACCCTTTCTACCAGCCACCACCAGCTTACTCAACAGCGTATAAACAGTTGTCACATTTTGCACTTTGCAGAGCAGCGAAAAACGTGCCGACTGCCAAAAATGAAGATCCTTTTTATCACCGTCGTGAGTTATGCCTACAAAATTTTATTAGCTGATTATTAAACATTCAAATGATTATGGGTTTCCTTCTGGCTTTAATTCAGTTGGCGATTATCTTTACCATAGGCTATGGTAAACTTTTTAATCAGTTTTTAACATCTTATTTTATGTAAATACACAAATTGTTGTTTGTCATTCATTGCCCAAGTGCAAAAGCGAATTAATATAATTTAACAGCGCAGCCAACCAAGGACAAAGATGCAGCTGCATTAGATGCCCGAAGTGGCCGATACATCCTTCTCCTTTCTGGAGATATTCTCGACCGTGATTTGAACCTTGTCATTCCACGTAACCAGGTTGTCCTCAGCCGGGATTCCAACATTGTTGTTGAGCGTGTCGTTCCAGTGTCTGGTGTCAGAAGAGAGGTAGTTGTTTCTTCCCTTTGAAACGGACACACTAAAAACAAGTTGGTTTGTTTTAACTTGTAGATGTACGAAATCTAATAATAATAATAAAGCATATTATCTCCTACCATTATTGTCACACAACAATCCTATCATTTTTTTTAAAGCGCCAAGAGGTTTGTAAATATATAGGTTTCTCTTCCCAGTTCCCAGTGGGAAGTTCCCACTGTGTGGGCATTTATTTTCAAGAAAATCACATAGAGGACGAGGACTGGTTGATAGTTAACTGTTGTTATAACTTGAGTGTTGAGGAAAAATATTCCCATACACCATAAAAAAATTCCCACAAAAACTCACACAGCAATATTATGGAAGAGTACATTTTAAGGATGTCAGATCAGACCGAAAGCACAACATAATATAAATAACGTCGCAAAGAAAGTTGAAAGTATGGTGGATGTAGTAGTTTTTCTCTGCAAGAGTCCAGAGCTTTTTTCCTTCGCAGGATTAAAAGGAATATTATAATGCTTTTATGTTTTCCATCCATGTTCAATGTTGCTTTTAAGAATTTTTCCAGCTCCCAGTTTCTCACATAATATGAAGAGTACGAGTAGGAAGAGTCTATATGGCACGTCAACTTGATTTTGAATTATAAAACCTTGTACTACCTTCAGGCAAGAGTCGCCCATTTTCATGGAGAGCTTGTTACCCAACCAGAACTCTGAATACTTCATAAAAGCTTCCAAACTGAATAGACATGCTTCATGAACTCTCCCACGTATTCTTCAAGCACGTCAGTTACATCACCAACCACTGTCTTGTTTCTTTTCGGCTTGTCTTGAACTTTGCACGTACACAAATTTTCGTACTGAAACAGCCAACCAATAAGGAAAGGAAAGTATAACTTTATTCTTCTGTCACTTTCCCCGTTTTTCAGCACACACACACACAGGACAAGACAGGATTTGTGTAGCAGGGGTTCCGTCATTTGTTCGTCTCGTTTTGGGACATCTCATCCATATAACATGCATATCTGTATGCGCTAACGACTTACAACTGCTTACAAGATAGTTTTAAATAAATAAATAAAAACAAATCGTCGCATTATCACTGTGCGTTTTATAATCCTTGTCTCGAATCTCCAACAAGCATGCAACCAAGTTGGTTGAACCAACGACAACTGTTTTGTATTTTTGCTGGAAGTATTTTCAGTTTCTAATATTTGGTTCCCAAGGAACAGCCATTTCCATGGAATGGATGCTAGATATAATTAGCACGCAAATAGCTATTAGTATTACGCTGCTGCTTAGGCTTAAGGTTAGATGTACATAGATAGATAACTGCCATTTATATAACATGGTGGTGATCAGACAAGTCAGGAAAAATCCTTTTTCTCAGTAGTTTGACGGTCGCAAGTTGCGACTCGCAATCCGTGCGTGCGGGCGACTCGCTGTCCGTGCTGTCCGTTCGCGATCTAACTTTCGAATGAGTTATCTGATCGTTCAAATTTGGTATACGGATTCCTTAGGGCTACGTTGGTATTGCAAATCAGAATTTAAAAAATGTTGAAATTGATGAAATTTAAGATTCAAGATTCAACTTTATTCAATCGTCAGTTAGATACGTAACTGTTGATTCGCATTTGATTTGATTTAATTCGCTGATTGCGAATAAGATATGGAATCCGTCAAATCAGCTTACGCCACTTCTATAAATTTGTTGCTTCTGTTTATTTTATGTTGGTCTTCCCTTAAGGGTTTAATGATAAATCTCTGAATGCACATCTAGTTCCAGTAATAATATACTTGTCGCTGAAGATTTTATCTTGCATTGATTAAATACAAAGAGGAAGGGAAATGATATGCAACCGCATGTTCATTTTCTAGTAGAGGATCACGTTGACTTTTTACCAGCCAACTAGTAACTGGTTAAACAGGATCGGGATTTTAAACAAAATAAAGTAGAACGTGTTTTTTATTTGCGTTATTTCTTTGTTTACACTATTGAATTGATTGCATGGCTTTTAAAAGCTAAATTATTATTGATTCAATCGAATGAACGACCATTATAGCGTGAATATTTTAAGTTGGATATTCTACAAATACAATGGATTTATGACCAAATCACATTTACCTATGTATAATTTGTGACCTTTGACTTTTGTAGAGTTTTCCAACAAATTTAACAGGCAAATCACAGTTCTTGCTAAAAGGTATCTGGGAATACGGAATACGTGGGACCAAAAAAGAAAAGTACAAACACCAAAATTATAGACAAAGACACATTTATTCTCGCTACAGTAGTAGTAGTGCTCACTCAGTATGAAATCACTAGTTCCCTCATCATTTTTCATTTCCAGGCATTACATCCACTTTTGTAGACGGTGCATGCAACTGCATCCTTTAAAATCCCAAGGTTTGCCAAGTATAACTTATTAATATTGGCGCGTTGGTCTGTACGTCAGTCCGCACGACATCTCTGAAACGGTCATGATTTTTTAAATTGTTTTCGGTAATACATGTCTGACGACCTTATCTCGGACGAGTTAGTTAACAAGTGAAGCACCTCCAACTTGGAGGGAGTTATAGATGAAACGGATTTTTAAAACTTATAGCAAATGACGTATCATTCGAAATTTCCCTTACTAGGTTTAGGTGTGTCAGGAACAAATGTTACTTTTGTTCTGAAATGTTTCACCGGTGAGAAATTCTTAGCCCTTCTTTGATAACTTTTACGAGGGTTTATTACCTTACTTTATATTTGATACTCTGTATTTGAGTTGTTTGCTTTCCAAGCTTAGTTGATAAATGCATACGTCAGTGTTTGTATACTCATACATCAACTTACAATTCACAATTAGTAGTTGGGGGAGTGTGTTGTTTGATACACTGCAAATGCATCCATAAAAGTTAAATCAATTCTCTATGTGTCACTTTTCTACACTATTAATTTAAACTAAAGAAAATAGTTGTTACAAATTAATTCGCTGTTTTTAATTCATTTTGTAAGTAGCGAATGATGCATAATAATGACCTGTTGTTATATATTTGCTGTATAATGAAAGTGTCGCTGACAAACTGCCCACATAACTACCCACTATCTACAATCTACATCAACATAAGAACTCTTACACTTTTGTATATTTATGTTTTTGAGTTTACAATAAAGCCTTACTAATAATTAATAATTACCCCAATTTTCATATAATAATTTTATTCCACACTTTTCCCTAAATACATCCGTGATGCATGGTAACTTTGTTGGAGGACAGGTGGTCATGTCACATGACTCATGTGGAAAGGCAGAATTACTCCCAACATCAGCATAACAAGCAAGCAGTAGGTAGGAGTAGTAGTATGATTTTTAACACTCAATACACAGATCAGAGTTTTTGGACAGAGCAAGTAACAGCATTATACATAATATGGGTAATAATGGCTGTACCGCTTGATGAATAATTATGATGTATCTTACTGGATCTCTGGACCTGCAACTAATGACTGACCGGGACACGTTATCATGTCAGTGCTAGAGAAACCGTAGTTTCCAAATAGAGCAACGTGGATCACGATGGCGTTTTCTTGTGACAAATTTTGCACTTTACTTGTGCACTGGAACACAGTGCACAAGTAAAGTCACAAGTCACACAGGCAAAGCCTGCCTGTGTGAAAAAATTGAATAAAGGAAACAATATTTTTATGTATGTAAATATCATCGTGAATAAGTGAATAAACAAAGTTTTTCAGGTTGGAAAAACGTTCACATTTTGAGCCAACTGTGAGCTCTGTTCCACTGAGATGAACATGTTAATGCGATTCGGTCTCCCTAATGCTTTATGCATGCAAATTTGACAACAGTGCATGAACAAGAAATAAAAACCATGATGATGATCTGATCATCATCAGGCATTCATCTTCACATTACTCACAGACACAAAATTTTACAGGCTGAAAGTCAAAGCCAAGAAAGAAAAGAGTCTGCGTTCATCGGTTTAGGTAAAAATGGCAAAATTCCAGAAAAAAATCAGAGAGAATAATGGAAGTGGAATAATAAAAGGGTAGATATAAAAAGCATCAACTATTTTCCCAGAAGCTAGGCATAACAAACTCTCTCAGACAGACAGGCAGACTTCCCATCAAAAAGGAAGTCAAGTAGCAAGAAACAGAGTCAAAATATTCTTGATGTGTCTTTTTTATAATACAATACGGTTGAATGGCTTGTTGTGAGAGCAAGTGAACTGCTGCGTGAGATTCATTTGCAAGGCAAATTGGGTTCTTTTCGTGCCATTCATCCATCCATTGTACACTCCTTTCCCCAAATCATCTTTGTATTTGCCCGAAAGGAGTCTTTACTTGTGTATGGTTGCGCAAAGCTTGGAACAATTTGAAAAATACGCAGCTTAAATTACTCCATTGAATAAAATATGGATTTTTTTCTTCTGTGCACAGTTAATATCCTAGTTTATGCACAGCTAATTAAAACAATAGTAAAAAGTTGCATAAATTCAAGTTTACAAAATAAAACCAGTTCTTGACAAGAGCTTCTTGTAACAGATTGGACAAAAACATTTTGCTGTACTGATCCCTTCGATGAAAAAGTGAAAATGCCCTGTGTTGGCCTTACCTAATACGTAGGTATGTGTGTACCGAATTTGGACCCAATGGACTCAACCGCGTAGGGTTATGTGGTGTGATGGTGTAGGGTGTAGACCGCGGACAGACTTTTTCAACCATCTCAATAACGCTGCTTGGAAAATATTCATAATGAATAAATCTTGGTCTACTTAATGTTACAAACTTGACTTGTTTCGTCTCATGCATTGTTTTTGCCTTGGTGACCATTGCAAAGCAATAAAGTAGAGATTTAAAAAAAATTGGCCTCAACTCGGCATTGCTATCAATAACCGCATGATTATTATTATTATTGAATTTGGGATATAGTTATTTACCCTGACAATAAGTTTGCATACCTAACCTAACCTTTCTAGCTACCTGAAACAGACTGGGTTGAAGCCCCTTCCTTTTCACATTCCCAAATCCCCATGCATATGGGTGATACCAAGGAATATATAAGAAATATTCATTCATTACGAAATATTTCGTAATGAATGAATATTTCTTATATATTCCTTGGGTGATACCTGTTTCCGCATCGACATAACCTAATATAATTATGAATCTTACTATATGGCTAGCTCAATTTCATGCTTGTGTACTTTCACTTTACTTGTACATCAAACCCATGGTGTGTATATCTATTCCACTTTCCATCTATTTCTTCCCGTGTTTGCCCCTTGTTTAGTTTTGTAATTCACTGCTACACTCTACCACTCTTTTTACTCACTCGAAAATCTCATTTTCTACGCCAGAAAGTGGAGCAATTTGCATGAAAAGGAAGGCATCTCAGCAGCATTATCAACTTGACTTTCCGACTCACTCTAGACTCGAAGTATGACAGATGAGCGTAAACGTAATTACATTTTCATACTTTTCCTTGCTAAAAGGTTGAGAGAAGAGTTCCCACCACACCAAGCCACACGCGCTTCTCTTTCATCTTTCACGAAATCATCTTTCTGCTTTCTACTTGATGACATCACTACGCATTCCCTATCTGCCTACCCTATTGATGTTATCGATGACGAAGAAATTGGAAACAAAAAACATATTTGTCTCGTCGTTGATAAGGAATATTCTTCCTTCAAATATTCTCCGTGACTACTTCGTTACTAGGTGCGCTGGATCTTGGTATGCTGCTTATCGGGATACTGGTCCTTCAGGGTACTGTAGCTTGTGTAAAAGATGTGGAAAACGTAAAATGCCCCTTCAGCACTAAACTTGGTACGTGAAGGTAATCGGGCATGCTGTTTCTGAATAATGTATTTTGTAATCACAATTAATTAATTGCAGCTCACTAATTACAAATATCTAGTTGTTTATCTGGATGCCTGGTCCCGGCCACGTATTTACAGCTTTATTTCCCTTAAATCTCATGTTATGTGAATGTGTCACATTGATCAATTTCTCGTCGTCTCTTATCTTTATCTTCAATCTTCACATTTTACAAAAGTTACATTTTTAGTATTTTCCAATTCTTAGTACCCATTTCTTTTTTGCCCTTGCTGCCAAAAGTTAGCTACAAAAATCAATTTTGATTTTATTTTAGCAAATATTTTAGCCTGTGTAAATGGCAAAAATGCATTGAGTATTCCACCACAGGGAGTAGCAGCAGGTCGTTGCCAACTAACAAGAGGACAAAACCCACCACTCGTATCCGTCGTGGATATAATGACGGTTACTCCCATAAATCCTCCACTCAACTTATTGTCTACTTTTGTGATTACCACGTTCACACGCACATACAAAGTTGCTGTACCTAACACAAAATAATAATATTTGGCTTGATTCCAGCCACCCATGCATTCCTCCTTCTTTTCCCCCTTTGATAAAGCTTGTTCAGTAAACTGAACATCACCGCAACATGAGCACAATTTTATTGTATATTTTCACGTGAATTCCTCTGGATTTATGTTTTCCCCTCAATTAAAAGACAAAATGATATCCTTTGAAAGCCATGACATAAATCCTGTAAGTTGAAAATCAACGAAAGATGGAGTTGCAAGTAAAATATAATTCCTACTTTTCTTCAACATTAAAATCTCCTTTATCATACCCATACTTTTCCTGCAAAGTTTGCCAGAACTGAAAGAGAATAAAACATGATAGTAAACGGTGTGTCAAAGTTGTCTACTACGAGCAGATGAGTGTTCCGTATGGAGTACGGGCGGCTCTACATTTTGCCTGTGAATATTTCATGATGGAAAGTAGTTTCCACTTGACTCTTCTTCTCATCTTACTCTCATCGGCAACAAAAGGAAATATAACCCGGCTTCTCAAGTCAAGTCAGTCAAGAGAATTGAGAGATTCCAGTAGAGAGAGGGGGAGAAGAGCAAGTAAAGAATAAAGAAAGCTGCCATATTGAAGGGACAAACTCAGGAGTTGGTTTAAGGGGAGAAGCATACACTACCCTTTGAAGCAAAACTCGAAAGAAAGCAAGACATTTAATCCATTAGTAATCCACATATTATACTCACTTGTCAGTTTGTCTAGCTATATATAATGCGGACCAAAATACACCTGCTTCATTTATTTACACCAGCACAAATACTGCTCAGAAAAAACAGTGTAGTGTTTGTATATGTGCAAATGTAAAAATCAGAAGCAGGTGTACAAAGTTTCCCGTAGTACCAGTTGACCACCTGTCCCGGATTTCTTAGTGCAATAGTTGGCCATGTAGTTTTTTATGGAAATCGAAATTACTGTCACAAATAACATGGCACGTGGAAATCTGTTCTCAATACTTCTCAAGTTGATTTAGCTGGTTTGCGTCGTCGCTCAGGATGATGATACCTATATGGCATTTTCAATCTTTTATGGCACATTTTCCTTTTACCTATAATCTTCTCTCATTCCCCATTCTCTCTCTGCAGCAGCTCAAATCTGGAAAAATGTGTAGTGGGGACGAAGGAAAAGAAAGAACTTGAGCTTAATTGTATTGTAATAAAAAAAGTATTGGAAAGCTGTCTAATGGGAATATGATTGTGATTGTGATATGAGATTGAGAGGCAGGAGGAGAAGCAGGAGGATTGTATATTCAGATGAATAAATAAATCAAATTGAACTGAGCTCTCGCTCAGATTTGCTTTGTTTATTTTCTTTGCTCCTTTATTACAGGCTTTAATCTGGGATAAAAGTAGCTCATCCTCTATTTACATTGCGGTGGGTGGATGGAGGGAAATGGGAAGCCTATGCGTAGTACTATTTGTAATACGTAGCTGGCAGCTGGCATATTTTTCCTTGGAAAACAAACAAACGTGACATGTGTTCGGTATTAGGCAGTTCAGAAAAGTGCTGCATGGAACTAAAAGAAATAATAGATGTTGTTGTGTTTCGGTTTTTTGGTACAGCCACAGCCCAAGGCACTGCACTCTTGGGTACCTATTTTTATCTATCCGCATAAGAAAAGATGAGTTGCCGTTTTCATGTTGAAGCCAACTAAAGGTACCTTATAAGTAATCAATCACATTTCCCGGCACGTCCGTCCGTCCGTGTAAAGTTATTATAAGCTATGGGTAAATATTGCCCAGAACCGTTGCCCAGTGCATTAAAGATAATAATTATTAAAATGTCTGGTTACAACTACACTACGACAAGCACCTGTCTACATTATATTTAATTAACGCCCCTGTCTGGTATGCCCCCACATATGCATCTAGCAAATTTACAAAAATAAGAGTAAATGTGAGCGATTTTGCTAATTTACATAGTGGTATAATTTATATGATTAGTACATTAGTTGGATTATGTGAAAGTACGAGTAAATTACTACACGATGAAAACACAGCAAAACCCCAACCGCAACCCAACTTCATATCCCTTCCTAATAAACCCAACCGCAACCTAACAAAATTTGTGATCCGCATGACAAACCAAAAACATTTGTATGCAAGGAATGCTAATTAGTATATTTTAGCGTGGTAGTTCTTACTTAGTTAGGGGGCAATTTGTTAATTAACAAAAATAAAAAATCATCATATTCGAATCAGCGTATCGAATTACATGGATTGATGAAAAAGTTTGTTTTTAAATTTAATGTGTAACAGTCACAGTAGTAGTTAATGTTCATTGCTTATATCGTCAATCGTAATACCAATTTATAATTTTTTTGTTGTGAAATGTGCAATAAATATACCCCAAGTTTATATGATACAATTTATAATAACAACGTTATTTACATTGGTTGAAACATTAAAACACGTTAATAAATCCAATTCAATTCGTTATTAGGTTGAAAGGGTGCAGTTTTGTCTGAATTCTGAAGAGTATTTTTGCATGTCTTTAAATTACATATCTATTTTACAATCTTGGCTTTTCCTTTTAGGATTTGTTGGCAGAAACCAAAAGTCAATTTTTCGTTGACATTTTTGGGCTACGCTACAAATCCTAATGACGTGACTTGAGATACATAGATGCGCAAATTTCCACCAAAGTTTTTTGGCAAGTAGTCTTCCATTCAGTGGAATAAAATGAGATGAATTCCAGTGTCGGCTTTTATAATAAATTGAGCAAGACGCCGCCAAGATAGCAAAAAGAAGAAGCGGAAGTGAATGAATTTTTCGTATCGTAAATACAACTCATGTGAACTTGGTCTATGGAAATACAGCTAATTTTAGTCATTACTTCGCAAGAAATGTATTTAATTAATTAATGCGCATGCATTAGAGTAAAACCTGGTTAGAGAGTCAACACGCAATTCAGCCCTCGCTCAGGTAGGAATAATAATTTTTAAACAATGAGTTGTTTGTCCGTGTGGTTTTAATGAGGCGGAAGGAAAAGGGAATTTTTGTGCTAAGGGAAATTACAACAATCCGTAACCTCACGTATGTACATACATACTTTGTGTGTACAGTGTCAGTGAAAAGTCAGCATAACTTTTGCTTGCGAAATGAAACGATAAATGGGGGCAGGCTACTTGGACTTATTCTCACTCCAATTGAAACATACCTTTTTTGTTGGCTGAGGGCGAATAATAGAATTGGATGCAATAAGAGATCCGAAGACCACAGAGCGTATTCGACAGGGATTAAACAGGGTAGCATCTTTCTCGCTAAAGTGCTGAGTTCCAAGGAAAATAAGATATATTATAAAGGTTCGGGAAACTCTCAGAGAAAAGGAGAATTAATAAATGCAATTTATTGAAACAAAGTATGGGGAAATGGGTTGAGACTTGAGACAGGAGGGATTTCTCTCCACTCCACCACTCGCTATATCCATCAGAGAATTGTTCCCGCACCAAAAAAATACAACAATGAAAGACCGGATGATATAATTCTTGTAATTTCTGCGTATCATGAGGAAGATGTAGGTTTTCAATTTATTTACTGACGTAATAATGGTTTCAGTTTTACTGCTGCAGTGCAATTACCTAAATACATTCATCCCTACATCCAAATAGTTACATAATATGTACAAAGTATTTCATTTTCCATTGGCCCATGGCGTAGTACAAAATAATATAGTAATGTTGCTTGGGCGTATCAATCATGAATCCAATCGAACTTCACAATCACAAGCTTTTCTTGGCAAAGTCCACAACAACTTGACTATTTCCCAAAAGAGTGGTGGTGTCCCTGACTGTTGGAGCACTACCATCACTATCACTCTTATTATTATTATTGTTATGGCTCTGGGTTGCTGCCTGCTGTTGCTGCTTGCTTTTTTTGAGTGATGGGTCAACTTGGGAGCACATACTTTGTGAGCTGTTGGGTGCACTCTCTGACAACTTTCCTGTGGAATTTCCCTCTGAATTCTCTTCGTCAACTAAATAGTCGTCGTCGTCGTCGTTGTTGTCTTCTTCTCTGTCTTGTGTTGAGGCACCAACAAAGCAACCCATTACCACGAGATCATCCATAATATCCACCACTTCCTCCTCCTCTTCGTCTTGTCCACTTCGTGTGGTCGTTACAACTGTAATCATCTCTTCTTCATCTGCCTCATCCTCCGTCATCATGATTACGTCATCCCCATCATCATTAGCAACCATACTTGTCCTCCGTTCCGTTTCACCACTACTCAATCTTGTTCTCCTCCCTCTAAGCCTACTATTATCCCCACCGTCACCTCTTTGCTGCTGGGCCCTAAATATCAGCGGAATGAAATCTTGCTGCTGCCTCAGCTCGGCCCTCCGGTGATCTAACAATAACGACAGTGATAAATTGCAAAGGAAAGCCATTATACTTCTTTTTAATAATAATAATAAAATAATCTACCCGTGTAGGATGATTGTCCTTCGTGCAGATGTGATCGCTGGACATGAGTATTCAAAATTTTCCCAACATTATCCGTTTCACTGTCGACAATGTCGCCGCTGCTCAGAGTTCGCGGTCTCCTAATGTCACAAACTCCCATGGAGCCACCAGTTATTGTCATCATCCGTCCTCCCCCGCACCCTCCTGTGATAGAAGCTACCATTGGATGAGCTCCTCTTCCTCCCGAACTTGGAGTTGTTGTTGATAGGTTATTAATTACGTTATTCATCATCACAGTTCCTCCCTCATTCGGATCACCTCTGTAACCGCATCTTCCACCCCTGCCAGAATCGCCCACGCAACTTTGTTGTCTATCCGATGACGATCGATGGAGTACAACCCTGTCATTTGTATTTCTATTATGATCATGAGGATGATGGCAGTGGTGACCTCTTCTAGGTTCGCTCTGAGTGTCTGTTGCGGTGGTGGCGTGATTGACATCGCGACACCGCCTTGATGATCCTGAGCTTGAACTTGTTGTCATGGCGGCCGAGTTCAAAAGCGGATAGAGCAAATTATGAATGGTTTCTTGGGTCCGACTAGTTCTACTCCGATTTTCAGTTCTGGAATTTCCGGTGGGGAATGGAGGCGGTCGGACCCTGTTTCGGATCCGATATTGTTCAACAAAATACGGGGGAGGTAGGTTTCCGCGGGAGGGTCCACCACCACCACCTGCTGAAGAAAGGAGTCTGGTCAAAGCATTTGTGGTCGTGTTGATTGCGTTGTTGTTATTCATGTTGCTGGGTGACGATATGGAGGTGGCGCCCACCACTGTTGGATTGTTGACATGGTTACTATCGGGACTTAATAAGCTAATCCTTGGACCATTGTTATTGCAGTTGTTGCTATTGCTCAAGTTATTATTGGGATTTTGCTGCAGAGACAATTGATGCTGAATCACAAAATTAGCATTTTGGCTACGGGAATTGCTGGAGCTGCTTCCACGACTGTTTGCTCGCCGGGGAGTTCTGTTGGTGACGTCCCCGCCCGTGCACGGTTCACAACAATTTATGGCCGGTTGGTTAGGGGTAGGTTGGCCTGCAACTGCCAAATAGGGTGGTGGTGGTTCCAATGCTGATGGTGGTGGCGGCGGTGGATGCTGGGGTGGTGGTGGTGGCAGAGGTGGGGCTACCAGTAACGTTCCATCAAGTCCTATAATGGGGCTTGTGGAGGTGGCGTAATGATGATGGTGGTGGTACACGCTCCCATGGATATGTTGATGGTGCAAACCTCCAACAATATTCGGAGGAGACAAGGACGTAGCCGTGGTAGCGACAATTACCGTGCTTGCTGATCCACCGCCTCCACAACTGGAACTATTACTACTTCCAGGTGCGTTACCCCAGTAGTCAACCAGCGGATTTAGGGGCGTTGAGCTTGAGTTGCTAATAAAATTGGCAAGTGATGAAGTGGTATTCGAGGATGTATTAGCGGACCTCATAACTCCTCCTCCTGCAGTTGATGTGGAGATGACTGTGGCGTTTTCACCTCCCGCCGCTGGCCGACCACTCAGGCCATTTAGCAAACCACAGGGGGTGGTTTGGGAGGAAGACGTGGGAAGCCGATACAACAATCCTCCACCTTCTCCTGCTCCACCCAGCTGCCTGCTACTCCTCCTCTTCTTATACAAAGCACAGCAAGAACAATAGAAACACATCACAATGGTGATCAATGACGCCACCGCAATCAATCCACAAACTACTGCAATAACCAAACTATTTTCACTCAGAGAGTCAGCTTCAATTGGATCATTATCCGGTGACACTTCCGGGGGTCCCATTACTTCCGTTCCCTCAACCTCCTCTTCCGGTTCTTCCATATCCCCGTCCTCTTCCATCGGATGTAGTACCTGCTTATTGTCATATCCTTTTGAGTAGTGACCCCCAGTAATGGGTTTCCCCAGAGTGCAACAATATTTGAGAACCAGGGTGCCACAGCAGAACACAGGCACATCCGGGATTATGGGTGGGCAGTAAAACCCCGTGTTCCATTTGCCAAATGTGTCCGTGTACCCCGGGCAGTATTCCTGGCCAAGAACTAGAAAAATTAAAATTAACTTTTTCGAATGACTTCCAAAAACACACACATGAGCATATGCATAATATGTAAATACAATATAATTTCTATTAAATTTCCATTATCATGATGTCACTTTAGCGTACAATCACAATTCCATCTGCAACGCTAATAGTTTCAGTTTATGTCTTTTAAAAGAGCAACGCTTTTTCCTCCAAAATACCTTTTTCAAACGGCGAATATTTACTACACCATAACTTTTTGCAAGTACTGGTAACTGAGGGGAACATTGGCATGCTCATAAGTTTTGGGGATATTGTTATAGCCCATTTTTATTTCTAGTTCATAGAGGGGATGCTTTCTCCTTGTAAAGTATATATCCTCCTAGGCTACACATGCGACTATGGTTCACTCAAACTATTCTCTCATTTGCATCATATCTGCATATTACGGATATTAAAAAAGTAGTAGATGTAAACTTGTTGCTATTTGCAGACGACTGTGTACTATACACTGATTGCACAAATTACGGTCACAGTGTACAACAAATTCAAAATAATTTAAACAATTTATAAAGTTGGTGCACTAAAAATTGCTTAGAAATCAACGTAGATAAAGCCATGCATTTTTTTAAACGATAAGTCGAAAATACTGTGCCTTATTTTTTATTATACGGGAAAAGATTTGAAACCATAAACAGTTAAATATTTCGGGGTATTTATAGATAACTAGAAAAGTGGCCCGTCTTCGACCGGGAAAAAATTAAATAAGTACAATTATAATAATGGTGACCTTTAGTTACATGCATAACTTTAGATGACTTGATAGGGTTTCTGGTTTA
>JAHZNC010005117.1:0-25499 GCA_027744095.1 Zhuqinia jingwanae | reverse complement strand
TCGGGTGAGCGTTGAAAAAAAAATTAAATATAATGTACCGCCAAACCTTATGGCCCACAGTTTTACTGAATTATTATTATTATGATTATTTCTAAGATGTATAGCGACAGATACTTTACCGAGGGGGTATTGGAAGCAGTGAGGTATCATAGCATGTACACCTACCAATTTTTTGCCTACCAGTTTTCTTACGAGGGCAGATGCAGTAATGTCCAGCAATTTGGGCAAGATCCGAAGAACTGGGGAGTGGCCCATGTGGATGACCTTATTTATCTGCTTAATAATCCCGACTACTATCAGACACTTAGTCCTGGCGATCCTGAACTGGAAATGAGCTACATATTTACCTCCATTTGGGTAAACTTTGCAACCTATGGAATCCCGCTAATTCCAGATAGAAATGGAACTCTTAAAAACATTTGGCAGCCCATTCCACAAGCGACAAACATATTTTCACCAATTCGTTTACTGGATTTGAATTTGAAACCTCAAATGATAGGGGACCCATATGTAGGTCGCTATAACTTTTGGAAAAAGGAAATTGATCCCAATCCCAATAAATAGGTCAGTTATTAGCACATGATAAAATAGTTCATAAGCATTCATAGAAGTTACGTAAATCATGCTTCTAATACTATTCCAAATTTATCATTTTTGACCACCATCGTGTCATTGAACACACATCGGAACTTGCATTAAAGCTTTAAGAAATGTGCCGATTTTTCCCTGATGACAAGGGCTCTGGATTTAAATCAACATTGTATAAGAAGCTTCCTTTTGTGAATGATGAAAGCTATTTTTTGTACAAATTTCAAGTCACTTCCGATTAGGATATTATCGGGGTCACCAGGGCCAAAAAAATTATTCTCTTAAAATGATTCATTGGCCAGGTTGGGCGCAAAAAATCTATTGTCATTTTGGTTTTTGACAGCTGGTATCACCCCAAGGTGACCTAGTAATCTTTAGGTTATACCGATTCTATCCTGCTACCATGGGCTCTCAGTTTACATATATAAAGTAACCCGATGTCAGTACTGGTGGTGGGACCGGTTTTTAAGGTTCAAAGTTATTTGCACATGAAATTTTAAGTCACTTCTGATTAGGGGCCTAGGGGGGTCACCACCAGGGCCAAATAAATATTCGGTTACGTACAATCTTAATTTTTTTTCTCTGTAGCTAAATAAATTATGCAGCATATAATATGTATCGTCATAAATTAACATTTTGCTATGATTATTGGGATAATTTTTTTTTCAGCGAAGGAGATAACATTGCACTTGCATAATTCGCATTGTAAATTTTTAATGATGCTTGTAAGTATTATTGAACGAATGTCATCACATGAGAGAAACCACCTTAACTAAAACATGCAATTATGCCATCAATTTAGAATGCCATGTGGTACATGGGTGCCTACAGATATATGGAACGTTAGTGGTCATCATCATGATGATAATGCCCTTCAACATTAAAATGACTATTGGTAAGCAATTATTGAACTAGTTTTACATCTCTCTTACAAATAATGGTCGTTATTTCATATGGCTAATAATGAAGCTTCATTAATACTTACTTTTATTATAACCATCCACTTTACGCTTGTGCCAAACGTTTGCATGACAAAATAAGCTCACCGATAAAACAAAATATAGAAATTGCAACTCCAATGGAAATGGTAAAGAAAACAATGAAAAGATCCAACTTTCCCAAAGGCCTTTCTGTTGATGCTGCTGCATTTTCATGATTCCCCTCAGTTGTGGGCGCAGAAATTCCCTTCAGTTTATTTTCTCTTTTGGTCTCCTCCTCGATCTGCCTCGTGACAACTGTATACCAATATTGTACCAAGTGAGCACCTCTCGCCCATCCCAAATATCGAATGAGCGTCTCCTGATATATTGAATTTTTCTTGGTGGCATATGAGCCATGTGTTGCTCCACTAGTCTCCTTATCCGCAATGCATAACGACTTCAATTGGGGGTACTGAGAGCGGTACTTGGCAATTGTCGACGACATTATCGCACTCCATGCAATACACACTGTAAATTCATTTTCTGTTGCTTTTAGTACACATGAAAGAATATTTCTCTCCGCACTCATTCGTTTGGCGATCCCTTTCACGATTGGACTGGGACTAGTTCGGAACAGCTCAAGTTCCGAGCCTCCAATCGTATGAAGAATTATAGTATACTGAGGGCTTTGGTGAAGGTCCTTAAACATGGTTGGAATTGGCTGTTTATCTGAAAATGTCAAAAAGCCAACCAGGTTTGCCTTGTACGCTTGCCCAATCATGTAGCAGAAGAAAATCCAAACAAAAATGATGAATTTGGAAATGTTCCTCTGTGGAATTGGGGATGGTTGGTCTAAAATAATTGCGTACAGCCTTATTATGACCATCAAGCTTAATGGAGCTGCTCCAGTTCTAGATCCATTATTCCCTTGTGTAATCCTGAACTTTAAAATGAATAGCAGTACAAACGCAAGGAATGTGAGGAGGGTCAAAGCCCAAACCAGTGGAGAAAGTGGATACACGAGAGCTTCCCAATCCCGTTTGTCCTCTGGAGCCCTGATGCAAAATACCAGGGATAAAAAATAAGAGGGTGTTGTGAAGCTAACAAAAGGTTGTCGTTGAAATGTGGGGCCTATTAGTGGAGTTAAGTCCGCAGTCCCATCAACAAGTTCCCATACAGCTCCAGTCCAAGTACCATTGCTTAACAAGTTCCCAAAACCAGGGCTCCTAAACTTGTTTCGGAACACAACCGTGAAGTTTTCATTTGCTGCTATTTCGTTGAGGAGGAGAATCTGGGCACCGCCCACAATTAAATTTTCACCCTTCTTGGATGATTTCAGGTGGTCAGCAGCAGCCTTAGCCTTCCATTTTGTTACATATGGTGGAAAAGGTATATAAACAACATCCAATTTTCGGCCATTTAGATTTTTCAACTTTTGCAAAAATGTCACATGATTAGATTTCAGGAAATTGCCGGTATATGAAACGGGCTCAATATAGTAGCCAATATTATTATTATTATTATTATTGCTTTCTGAAAGAAACATGGCGTACTTTCGTGCTGCTCCATTGATAATTTTGAGGTTATCATCATCCAAAAGTAACTTTTGTAATATATTTTCACTGCTAAACAGGAAAACAAATTGGTCGTAAATGTAGATGCTATACAAGAGTGATGAAATAAACTTTCCCTGACTTTCTCTGAGTTTTTCAAAATTTGGAAACAAAATTATATTTGTCCAGCAGGAGGACTTGAATTTTCCCAAGATTGACAAGCGGTGAGTGGTATATAAAGAATAGTAGCAATATGGCTCATAATTATTTGAAATAGTTTGCAAGTTAATTGTAAGAAGAGCAGTGGATAATAAAGAGCTTGCTGGTGACTTGATTTGATCAATAAAATTGAAGACACATTTCAAATCAGTAATTTGTTCCTTTGTTGCAATATCTGCTACTAGCCTGCTTGTTAGCATTGTCTCAATATCTTCCTGCTTTTGCAAGGTTGTAAACAAACTTTCACCCTGTAATTTGATAATGTGGAATGAAAGTATAAAAACTAACCAACTATTACTGTAGCAACATGAACTACTGGATACAAAAGTTTTTGGCATTATAAATTATTTTTTAAACTTTTGACGTGGATGGGGCCAAAAACAAAAATAAAAGTTTTTTTTGTACTACTGTTCAACAAAAAATTAAATAAACTAAAAAAGAATTGCATCATATTGAGTTGTGCAAAGGTAATTTTTTTTTGTAAAACTGACTTTGAAAGTTATTATTAGTACATAAAGTAGTTATTATTCGTCATTTGATGATGTGTGGATAAAAAAAGTTATTAGGTTCCGACTGCGAGTTCAGATATTAAAACGTGATATTATAGGGTTTATGCCATAAACTTGATGACATGCCCCTTTTATTTTTGTTTATTGGTATGAACAAAAAATCCATTAGGAATATTCTAATGAAGCAAATGATATATGTAATCAATAAAGGAAAATCCTATAAGTGCTTATTTTATCTTTCTAATTATGATTACGGCACGTTACGTTATATATCACGAGTTGAATTATGGAACCATCTTCGATCATTTATTGATTTACAGTCCAACTCACAACAATTGTTAATTTAAAAAAATTACATTTATACATTCGACGCCAAGTCAATAAAGTATGCAATTTCAATTAAATTTCAATTTATTTTTTTATTAACAATTTCCGTCATAATACCACAAATTGAATACAAAAAATCCACTGTTATCGTGAAAACGAAGCTGCATTGTTTTTGTGGCTCATTATCTTTAGAAAGGAAAAAGCAAAAAGATGCGAAACCGCGTATAAAATGACACTGTGGTCGCATTTCCTTAGAAAAATATTGATTAACGTTATTATTATTATTATTATAAACCTTGCAAAAAGATGTAATATACGAGCATCATCATCATTCATGCAATCTCTCGTATTTCTTATTTCTGAGATATAGATGTAATATACGAGCATCATCATCATTCATGCAATCACTCGTATTTCTTATTTCTGAGATATTAATTTTTGTGTGATTTGAAAGGTGCAGAAATATTTTTTACTCTTATTCTGAAATAATAATTTTTGAGTGATTTTGACGCTTCAGAAATTATTATCTGAGTTGGTAGGTCAGGGCACGGCATTATCACATACGAGAAGGAACAGAGGATACATACATACATACATACACAATGGAGAAAGGCTGCAATCTTAAAACTCGCAAATCTGTGATGCTCGTAAAAAGAACAACAACAGAACGCACTCCTCCTACTCTTTACGAAACCCTTTTTGAAGGAGAAGTTGTGAATTACTTTACGCAATTTTTCTACACCATTGCAAAGAGGATTTCGGATCGCATGCCATAAATAACTATATAATGTTAGAACATCATGTACAATCTTTGCTTATAGAAGCAATATATATTTTGCACCAGAACCAACTTTAAATTGACAAGTTGCAATAAATACTGTAATTATGTGCGTCCCATGGCTTGCTTTTACACTTAAAATGAAACGTTAATTGACTTTGAAAACGTGTCTCAAACAATAATGATTTTTTTTCTTGGATGCGTAATTTCCGGCTTCTTTGGCCAAAAGCTCAGTAAAGGTGTTCCCATTTTTTCCAACATCAACTACTAGAAAATTAGTGCGAAGCTTCATGCCTGGCTCCTATATTGTTCAATTTTCATGTTACCTCTTCACTGCCCCGGTCATTATAAGTTGGCGAACGTCCAGCATGGCAGTTTTCATGCAGGTTGATATTGTAAAATTTTCATACAAACCAGTGAAATTGGCTTCACATCATTGTTACATAATGTTGCTGAGTCTAAGTTTTCCTCACATGTACTATAGGGATTTAAGGGAAGTTGCGTAGTTTTTATTACTTTTAGGCATGTTGTACACCACTTAATGATAATAAACATTGCTCCCTACAGTAGTGTCGAAGTGGAGTACTGAAAATTGATTTTTCATTTGTTTTGTTGAAAGACCGCAGTAATTATTAGTGAATGAGGACAACGTCTGTCAGGGAGGGAGAAGATAAAAAAAATACTTTGTGAGCCCAGCTTTAAAATGAATTCTTGAAAGAGGGACAAATGAAGTAATAATCACCGCGTTTGAAACATTTGCATTTTGCATGTTATAGTTTATATGTTACCTATTGCATTATATATTATGCCGGGGACGCGAACCTTTCTAAGATGACATTTCTAAATGAGAACTTATCATTGAGATGTAATGGGTACGGTAACCAACGTTTACTAGGTTCAATTACATACTAGGTAATTTCAGATTATTTTAAAATTCTCATCTGAGATACCATGTAAAATATAATTAATCATAAATCTCAGCTTAGATCAAGCGACAAAATACACCCGTTTAATATTGCAAGCCTACTCAATTTTACGAATGGCATGGTCTCTTCTATTCATCACGGAAGATTAGTAAAGAAAGGAGTACGATATATTGTTAGGTGTGCAAACTAGTCTAATCTAATCTCATGTAATCTAATATACATAGGTATATACCTATGGTGGTAATATAAATAAAGCTGTAAGACTTGTAAATACGTAGGTGATAGTGAATCGAATAATTACGTCACTTGCTGTAGGTTAAAAGTATTTAAAAAATCAAAGTTTTCTTCATAACTCCCTCGGGGAACGAGATGGGGGCTGAAATTCATTAGGTTTCTAAAATAAGACCTAAAGAATACGTGTAGTTCAACACACTGTTTGTGTTTGTTCGATAAATGACTAGACAAGTTTAAATATATCCATTTTGACAATAATAATGACATTATAAGAATTTACTTTACTCTAATTACTTAAACTACTGGTACATATTTATTGCACATATTTCGCCATGTATAAGGTATGGTAACTGATTGCATCCATGGAAGTTTGTATCCTTAAATTTCCTTTGCTGGAATTGAGTGAATTGTGAAATCGCAAAAATAAACTTTCTTTAACCTGAAATGGCGAAATGAAAGTTCGCCCATTTTACATTTTACATTAGTATATTCTGTAATAGTTAGTATTGATACTCTACTATACTATATTCAATGCGGCACTATATATATAACGCCAAATTACATTCCTATTTGGAATTAACTCTAAATTTTATTTTGGCCCAAAGGGTCAACCCTCTTTCAATTATTATATTAAGTTGACTTCCAGACAGACGGACGTCACCCACCATTCTTTAAGAACTGGACCGAAAAGTTAAAAACTAGTCAAAAGGTTTTTGACAGACAATGTGTAGTAGCTGTGAACAACCATGTCATCATGTGAGTGAAAGTCACGTTGACTTCATATTTTTTGGAATACCAGGTGCAGTAGGTGTCATAAACTGCAACATTATATTTTTATGCATTTTTTGAATTCTTATCAACTCATTTATCAAGTTCTGCGTCGTTTACCACTAGATTCATATTCATGCACGAAAGTAGAGATAGTTATTACGTCTGTTTTTGTATGCACGATTTATGATAATTATCATCATTCGTCTGTCTTCAGTTTCTATAATGTACAAAACACCCACCACCAATGTTTTAAAAACACTGAATGAATTTTACACTCGCAAAATACATAAATGTGTGCCCTATTCACATACTTATATTTATTTTCAAGAAATTTAAACATTAAAATTCAGCTTTATGGAAAAACGTTTATAAGAATGTATGGAAAACCACACACACGCGGGGTGAATAAACCGGAGGTTTGACATTTAGTACGACGCGTTCAAAGTATTTAATCGTCTCCCGTGACGAGGTTTTAATCCTTGATTGATTTTATGTAAGCTTGTTTTCTGATCACCAAACAACAACAAGCATTATCTCTCTGCCTGATATGCGTACCTAGCAAAAAAAAGCACAAGCAAAAAACAGAGTAATGGCTTCATTAGTTTAGTGCCCCTGCTGCATTTACCATCAACACTGACTTGGCTGTTTCCATATTTTTTTGTGACTCACACGAGAGATTTCTTGTTTGATCCTCATTGGAGTCAAGCAAGACTTTTTTTGTTGTAAATTATGTACTAGTCGTTTACTTACCATTGCTGTACAAAATCCCCAAGCCAACCAGAGTCAAAGACATCCGGATCTGTCCCATTTTTCGTCTGCAATACTTTCAACAGCTCCTCCATTTCTGACCCAGTTTGTATGAAAACTTTATGAGCGGAACTTCATAAGATAATGAGGATAATGAGAATTATCGATGGCTTTATGTTGGAAACGTCAACAAAATTTATTTCTTTGATTCAAAAGTATATTTTTAAGCGTTACAACGACAGCTTGCTTGTGAATAGGGTCACTGCGTGAAGTTTATTGGTGTGTAAAAAATTCTGCAAAATTTGTTTATATTTTTTTTCACTTCAGTTTAAAAAAAATTTAACTCAAGTATTATTATAATTCAATTAAAGTAAAAAGTCCCACTGGGCCTATGTTGGCCTGTAGATTCTTAATGTCTCACTCACAGAAATGAACTTAAAAAACTGTATAAATGGACTTCGCGCAAATCACACACTTATCCCAAAAACTTATGACTTCTCAGCTCACAAACAAAAAACAGAATGGAACAAAAGGACGTTATGCTGGTAGTAGAAAGCCAAAAAAAAGTTTCGTGTGTAATGTGCGTCTAATTGAACTAATTTGCGTTGTTTATTTAAATCTTCACATCTCTATATGAGTAAGTCGTTGTCCTTGTCCTTTGAATAATATTCCTCGTTTATTGGCTACTTTCAAACCAGGTGTAGATAAATGATCAAAAAAGAAAGTAAAAACGTAATCGTACGGTAAAGCGTCTTTTACTCAGATAAAGCAATGCACAAAATACGAATTAAAGAGTGATGTGGTGATGAAACAAAGATTTTGACTGTTGTCATTACTTCCTTAAGTTTAAAACTCAACTGAGCGGTTTGGTAGGCTTGAGATTAAAAGGAAGCATCTTTTATCTGATAATTTTGCTGAGATTTTTATTATCATGAGAATTAGCTATCAGCAAAGAAATTTATTTTAATGGATGTTGTAATATCATGTGTGGTATATGTTATATGTGAGTAAGCAATCTCGTAACGGTAAGTGTAGAGACGTAGTGAATCTAAATATTTATGATTTTTGGAGATGGGTTGCCAGAAATGTGTATAATGTGCGCGATCGGGTGTGCTAACAGACACAGGAGAAAAAGTTTCAAATATAATCAGCTGGAAACAGAATGGGCAAAACAGCTGAATATAAGTCAGGATGGAAAGAAAAGGATACGACGTACTGACAAGCTAAAGCGCTGCAAAGTGCAGTTTGGTAATTGGTGTCGGTCGTGTCACGGACCGTTTATGATGGAATTATACATCTTTTTTGTAAAATATATGTAAAATACATACTATGGATATGAGGCTGCTTCAAGGAATTCCTTCTAATGTGCGTACATGTGATAAACTCTGTTGACTTTTACTATGCCGAATTTTTTTTAAATGACTGAAATACATACGTAAATAATAAACCCTATTAAACGATTAAAATAAGGATCGTTATGTATACTTATTATTCTTAATTATTATATGACATATGATTTTGAATATTATAATATTTTAATTTCGAGCGCTGAAATGTGTACTGCTTTAAAGCTCTGGTATGTTTGTACCAAATTTGGTGCAAATCAGACAACGTAGGTATACTGTTTTTATATGATTTACCCCCCCCCCCCTGGTGGCAGCGTAATGAACTTAGAGCGCTGAAAATCTATACAGATCTATTTCTCCATGTGAAAAACATATGTACCAAGTTTGGTCCAAATCCGATAAAAAAATGTGGACTGTAGAGTGCGGACATACGTACACACATACGTACGGCCAACAGATATGATCTCCAATCTTATAAAGGATCGTTATACGATCCTTAATAAATACGTGTGCTTTGTCAACATTTGCGCATTTATACATATGTAAATTATTGGAACCAAGCGACTTGCACGGACGTAGACAGGAAATGTTACTCGTGACATTGTCGTAGTATTGGTCTGCCTTTTCCATAATATGTACCATACCATGCGACGGTAAAAATAATTAAACTCGTTTAAAAACGAGGATAAACAGGCTACTGAAAAGTTTAATACTCACGAGTTCTAAAAGTTTGACGAGATTTCTTAAGAAAAAAATTGACTATATTGGCCCAACATTTATTTATTTATTTAACTTAAATGTTCTACTTGTCAGCAGTCATTGCCATTTACCGTAAGGGTTGGATATAACTACATAATGTGTATGCATTGTGTACAGACAGACGGAAAAAGGTGACAAAATGCTTTGTTTTCCGTGACAAACACTTCATTTAATCCATTATCATCCACACACAATTTACTTTAGCAAATGTTTACAAGCGTCCACATATTATCCATTATGAAACTATAGTGGAAATCATCTCAACGGTAAATTGAACAAAAACTTGGCTTACTTACCTAACTTATCTTTGCATCGGCTGATTCGGGTAGCCAAAGCCACTAGCCACGTTCAATTGTATCTCGCTATAACTTTCTAACGTTACATAGCCTTTTCCATTACAATGTTCTTTTCTCCTAGTATCCTATCGCTTATATAAGAGCGAGTTACGTACGGTTGTTTCACCTTTTGATTTTGAATTTTGACGACCAAACTTTTGACTTTTTGACCAACGCAAGGTGACTTTGGCGCACCAGAATTTTGATGATCAGAACTACATTTTTTTGGTTTTGAATTCAAACTTATGACGAAATCAAAATCGAACTTTTGATCAGATCAAAATCAGAATCAAACTTTTGACTGTCGAGGATCAAACTTTTGATCCGTAGATCTTACCGATCAATATAAAATATTTGATGATCAAACTAAAATTTGCTGGATATATATGGGAATATGCTGAAATTGTGAATATGCTAGAATTTTAAATATGGTGGACGTGGGGATTATAATTTAAAACCATCAGGGGAAGGGGTCTAGTGTAAGAATTTTTACATGTAAAAAGAGTTCGGCATGTAAATACATGGTTATTTTTGCATGTAAAAATTTGAACATATGGGTTTTTGTATTTTTCCAAGACTCCCTAATATGTAAATGCATGTAAAAAGTATTTTTTACATGCATCAAAAACATACCATGCGTGTAACCCTGACTGGAAAAACTAGTACATAGTATCCACATGTACTTACACAATACACACGAAATATAGTCTTTTGTTCCTCGCCCTAGTAAGGTTTATATGCAATCTATATTTTCTTTTTGTTGTTACCCTAGCACTTGTTATTTAGTAAACATGTACATGAACATTAAACTTACATATGTATTTTTGTTACAAATGTGCTGTAGTTCACCCACAATAATACAACGAAAAGTTTTCTTTCCTTCCGTCTAGTCGCACACAATCACGAAACTCTGAATCACAAGCTGTCTAGAAGAGGACGAAGAAAATTGGGTTTATAGCCTCCTCTTTAGTTCCATGTTGTCCTTCTGTGCAGATTTGTTTGCATCATGTCATGATTTTCATCAGTGACTTAGTTATGCCACCATAATTCTGTACAACATCATGATGTTTGCAGGAAAGCAAGGTAAAACGCAAACCCGGATTAGAAAATGAGCATGTGCCGTTGCAACTTCTGTTGTTGAAAACAAAACAAAAATCGTTTTAAAAGTAGGCGAATACGGAGAATTACTCCTATTCAATTCCTCATTTTCTCATTTCAAGTATGACAGAACTAGATTGCAAAGTTGCAAATCACATATCTAGCTGTGGCTCTTATATAGGCGTTTTCAAAAGTTCAACAAATGCCTTGTTCATTGTGTAATTTCACTTATTTACAACTTATACCATGCTCCATGCTCCTGTTGTGTTCTTTATGTCCTTAGCTGTAAAAGTTCTATTTGGTTACCCCTGAGTTTGCATTCTGTGAAATATTACGTACATACGTGCTTAACAAACATTTATATAAAGTGATGATGACAAGCAAAATTCAAAAATAACATCTAATCTGAATTTATGATCCCATTGATGCTCACGGAATGACAAATTCATTAACCTCAATTCAAACTACTCCAAAACTCCATTTTCAAAGCAAATATAAATACAACAGGTTACGTTATTTTTCTGTGGGCTAAATTTACTTAACGGTGAAAATGGATGTTTGCTTTGCAATTAATAATTAACCTACCTTTTACTTTATCTTTCCATTATAATCAGGTCTTTCCAAACATCTTTAGCATTGTACAATCATGTGGATTTCAGTAACAACTGACAGTATCAACTTAACACATATTCGTTCAGAATTTCAAGGTTTCTGTACCCTATTTTTACTTGAAAACATACCATCTAGGTATTTATGTCAACTAAAAGTATTTAAAAATAAATTTTATCAGAGCAAAAAAAAATCCAGTTCTGTGACAGGACGAAATGCATTATTTTGTTTACGTCTTGTAATTCGGATGAAATATTAATTCCAGACAATGAAATACATAGCACATTCGAAAAACTTTCACGAATCTTGTTGCAAATCCCAGTGGAAACGGCCAAGGTGTTTCTTTAAAAAGCTTTTAGACAGTCAGCCGACGGTTTTTTATCCTTGAAATATTAAACAAAAAAAACAATGGTTAATTTTTATACGTCGTAGACAACGTATTTTGCACAAGACTGTTATTTTTTATCGGTTGCATGAAAACAGAAATGAGCTGTTGCATAAAAAATGCAAATGTATCGGCGTCAAATGTGCATTTTTATGTTTTGGGCAAAATGGCTAAATTTAAACTTGCAAGTCGTTGAACAGTTTTGTAAGGGAAACATTTTTTCATTTCAAAATATTGAAGAAAATCCCATCATATATTACCAAACAGCACGTCCGCTCCCCACTGTTGCCATGATAAGTGACAAACACAATGCCGAGGTAGCTGACTGAGACAGATTAATACGATCGTTGTAAGCAAGTGCGTCCAAATATAGTTTTTATGCATGAGTTTTTTGTATGTATAAAAACATTGAATTTATGTACAGTGTAATTGAAAAAAAACACTCAACTACAATAATAACATGATTAGGGATCTTACATAATAAATGGGGTACATTGGGTATTGTAATTATATGGAAATCCGGGTCACAATTTATGAGAACATGGAGTTTAGCCTTGAACTTTTTCAACATTAAATGCTTACGTAGTGGCAAAATAGCTCTGTCAACGGAAACCTCTAGAAAATATTTGTGGATTTGTTATTTTAGTTCTCTCAATTGATGTTTTGTTTATTTTTAATGTCTGCTCAACGGCAGTAGCTGTCTCATGATTTTTTCAGGCACATATCTAAATTACTATTCCATGTCATTTGTACATGGTTTTCATGCCCTGTGGAGTTTATATTTGGAGTGTGCTAGTATGAATTTAATGTGAAACTTAACCCAGATGAGAGGACAAGGTGAAAAAGTTATGAAACCGATATTTCTCAAAGGAAGCAAGGCCAATACGAAAATCTGTCGTAATTTCAGCATGAAATAGATGGTTGATCTATATATGTAGCTCTTTTTCGTAAAAAAAGCATACCTAAGTAGTCGACTTTTTAACCATAATATTTATTGCATAAAGTGCAAATTCTACCATATTTCATGCATTTTATGCATCTTACTTACACACCATATACCAGTCACTTCTAATTGGGGAAGAAATACCAAAGTGTCAAGTGCAAGGTTGTGTCGGATTTCAGAAATTCATTTTTTAAACGGCGACAGCCAGGTTGATGATAACGCCTACAATATCATATTACATAAAGGAAACAAAGACGTGAAGCTTTTCATGTACATTTGGCCTGTGTTGAAGTAGATGCTGTGCAACATTGACTTCAGATTAACAGTCTTGCACAAAGCACAAGTTTAATTACAAGTAGCTGAGCATTTATTTTCTAATGTGGTTCAAGAAAAAAGTGTATATTTTTTTCAAAGAAACCGTTCACTAATATTGAATATAAACAAAAAATAATAAACAAAGATATGATAAATCGTTGCACACATTGTGGCGTTGAGGACTTACTCAATGTAGTGTTTGGTTTAAGAAAATCACTAGTAGAAAGATAATTTCTTGAAAGAGATTAATATGCAAAAAATAATATTTATGGATTAGACGATAAAAATGAATATGGAACCCTTTGCCAAGTATATTTTAAAACAAGAGATCAGAAATCTGGCATGGATTGTATTGTGTAGGGATGCTAAAACCAGTTAAAACAACTGTAGCGAGTATGAAAAACATAAATATGAGATGTATAATGGTACGAGGATTTCCCATTATAGAATCCACGAAATGAAATTGCAGTTTAACCCGCTATATTCATAAAGATGCTTCAAAATGCTGTAATGATAACAAAGCGTGGGAGAGACATTGAAATGCTATGCTATATGGTGGGAATTATAACACGTATTAGTCAATACCGATTCGGATTTTCATGTAACTTTTTCCAATAAATATATCGTGATCTCATATACGTACCCCAACCAAGTAGTGCACATTTTCACACTACACAAATACTGAAATTAAAAAGCAGATACATATATAGTTTATTTATGGCAATACTTTTTTTGTGAATGAATACTTATTTATAGATCATCTTTTGCAATGTTGCAATCACATGTCTTATTGTCCCAAATCTTCAAACTTTTTTTTAAAACATTTAATGTTGGCATGTTGTTTGGTCGTATTATTGAGCGTACGAAACTACATATTATACACATATTTATGTTTACATATACATTATAATAAACGAATGATGTGTCAGTGTATAAAATTAAAGTATATTGCTAAAAAGGTTTGATGTACTCGTGATACATTAAGTAAGCTAACAGCATATTTGTATAACCTCCTAGTATTTTTGAACTTGACATTCATCTTTGTCGAATACATAATAGAATAATATACCTACATAATATATAGGTACTTGATTATTGTGGTTGTGAGTACTGACTACTGAGTACTTAATCAAAGTAATGTTTTACAAATATGCATACATAATATACCTAATTGTAAGTACATACAAAAATTACATGACTTTACGATAGCAAGAATATATCAAGCTTAACCAGCTTTAAACTTCTCCCAAATCAGGATTCCTGAAATCCAGCATTTTCATATGTATTACGATCAACTAGAACTATTTTTCCATTTGTCGTGCCCTTTCCATGGCCGTTAGATGACCATGCTGTTGCGCCATTTGTCCCGTTGCTCCAACTCATCTCATGCTCATTTTTAGCCGTAACTGAAGTACTGCTGGGATATAGCTTTTGACATTTCCTAATTATTTTCACAAGTACAGGATGGATATATTTCTCATCATCCTTTGTCATCTCACTGGGACCTGCGATAAATTTTTTTTTAGACTGTTATTGACTTGAGAGGGCTCATAAACGTGGTAAAATACAAAGGGATGAATGGAATATGGCAAGTCTCTTTGTATTTAGATATTTGCACCTGTTAGTAAACTGACAACAACCCCAACAAGCACTGTAACAGAAGTGCCCACTAAAGGATACAGCAGGTAACTGAGGTTAAATACTTTGTTGAACCCTTCCCTAAAAATACATTATTTAAATTAGCTTAAATTGTGTACATATGTAATGGTGTTGTAAGTAAATAAGTAGTCATATCAAATATCAATGCGCATACACGGGCTCTGGATCCATTTGTGTACTATTTAACTTAATGTACACTGCAGTTAAGTTAGCAACCTTTGATAATGTCTCATTACTGCATCGATCAATACTTGCAGGCAAAGGAATTTCTGGTCTTCCAAAAGCAAGACCTCCAAATCCAATTGTTAATCTTAATAGAAAAATATAAATAATTAAATAATGTGCGTAGTTGTTACTCTTACACCTTGTAATATCTTTTTTAATTAAAGCTTTTATTCAACGTACGAGATCGCGTGAGAGATGAGCATTCCCGAGATTGCGCCCTAAATCAAATAAATTGTTAAATTCCATGTATTGTATTTAGAATTTGGAGTCTCTTATCACATGTACATTTCTCAACAATAATTCCTGAGTCATGCAATTTAATGATTTTATTTTATTTTCTCAAGTAATTATTCTGGTACATAAAATGAGGGAGTATTATTGTATGAAGGTGCTATTATTGCTATAATTATATACTTACTTTTGAATTGACGAAAGGAAGAAAGACGCCTAATATAAATACACCAAGTAATGGACCAGCCACTGTGCCATTCAAAACGAGAGCAGCTTTCAATACCCCTCCTAGGCTACCAGCAGCAAATCCAAAGCTGAAAATACCATATTATTATATTTATGTAATTGATGACCTTGATATTTTTTTTACAAACTATCTTCTTGGAAAATTGGCTTAATATTATCTTGAAAGCAAAATATAAATATCAAACGTTCATATTTACCCAATTGTTAAGATGCCATATAACAAACCTGAAATTCACACATTAAAAATAAAATTTCAACCGTAATCATTCAAATTGTGTATGAATGAAATTATATTCATGGACCATCAGAATAGTTTTCATAATTAACAGCAGTGACATAAATTAATAAAATGATTACTCCGAAATAAATGTCGGAATGGACATGAGGAGAATTTTGTGCATAAAGCATATCATGAGGATATAAATAAATAAGTACAACCTTTGCTAGTATAGAATTTCTGTACTAAATTACAACTTAATTTAATTTACCTAATATCTTCGTGACAACTCCTTGTCGGTAATCACTGAGATTTTTGAAATAGTCAATCTTCGTAAAAAAGTCTTGCCAGGTTACAGCCGCCAGTGAATTTAGTCCAGAGGATACAGTGCTGTAGTAACATAAAATAATAGTATCATTATTTTTTGGCCGATCCATATTTCATCATAAGCATTACTTTACGCAAACTTTCATAACAAATCCAATTGTCATGTCATGTTACGTAATGAGTAGTTGGCACAGGCCAAGCATGAATAATGAAGAATCGTGAATGAAAACATCAGCATGTTAATTGATTTTCAGATTTAATATCAAGGTAAAACCATGATTAAGAATGAAAAAAGCACAGCAGGTTGATAGGGTGGACTGTCGTGTCCAAACTACATATATACCAAGCTGAAAACTTAAAAATGTATTAAAACCATTGCAATTACAAAGCTCATGTAAATGTTATTTGGCATTACTTTTACGTAATTTTAATATTTGTATCAGACATGAAATGTGAGCTAGTTCCATGTTCCATGTGCGAGAAAGTACCTTAATAAATCTTTAAAAAAATTAATGCATGTTTGATTACCTGAGACCTTTTGCTACATGAAGACGAAAGCAGATTTCGTGCAACGAGGTTTGTCAGTTTGGCATCCACTCACATTGCCACCGTTGCTTAATAATAATGACATACGATTGTACAATTGAAAATAAATACATTTCCAACACTTTTAGCCAGAAATTTCTACCATTAGTTAAAAATTTAACCTTGTCTCGAATCTTATTAAACAAACAAACCAAATTACCATTCCCAATGTATTTATTCATGCAAATATGCTTTTAGTTGTCATAAGCTCTAGGGTTACTACATGTATGTTACCATTTTATACATTTTTAACCATTATTTTATAATTTCATTGACATCGTCTAATAACTCTATTATAACAAGCATTATGAACTCCATGCTATGAAGTATTTCATCAAAAAAATATGAAACATGGCTGACGTTAGACTCATAAACAAAACACCTTTGAAATGTTTTTCACAGTCGTACAGTCGTGTTATGATAATAATGTTGAATGTAGAAGACTAGATGTAATATTAAAGCTCAGCTTTACAAACAAGAAATCTGGTACACAAATACATATTTTATATCCCTACTCATCTTTCTGTCAACCATAAAAACTCCAAAACAAAAGAATTCAAATGTAAAATGTAATACGTAACTTTGTTTTCACATTGTCAGGCACCTAAACTTAATTCAGTACTCGAGACAAAACATAACCCTACTAATGAATTTACTGCATAAAATCTTTCGCTGGCTGGTGCATGATTGGGTAACGAACGACAAAATTATCCTAGTTTTAAAACGTTGAATAACTTCCAATTACGATGCTGTTTAGTTGTATGTGCGATATTACGTGCACGGAAGACATTAAGTTGATATCCATGATTCCGTGGAGAATCTACTTATTAAGTGTTTTTATTTATTAAATTATATGAACGTCACGTAATTAAAATAGTAAAACAATTGAATAGAAACATTGCTTTGTTGAAACATTTTGCAAAAATTCCACTAAGAAATCTGTACACACAAAACAGATTACAGTACAGATACACGTCAGTTTAAATAGGTTTATTGATCTAACCTTGATACGAAATCTAAGGAAATTTATTTATTATGTACATGAATCATCTGCACGCAGGTGAAAAGAACAAATTTATCCCAAAAATGAAATATATTAGAATCTCGCACACGCTTGATAACAAAAGCTTACTTCAAAAGTATAAAATGTAAATGATGATTTAGTAGGACAAGCTTGTCATTAAATGCTTACTGGATTGTACCAAATGTGCTTGTTCAGAATGTGTTTGAACACCCACAGTTCTATCATATTGCATACATGATATGCCCCAATTTCAACCCCAGAGCTCAGAAATCAATCAATCTGCTTTCAAAGTATTAGACAAGCAGGTATAAATCAATAATAGCTCAATGTTTTCACTCATTGGTAATGAGTCATTGCTAAAATATACTATATCAACACAAAATACAAATTTTGTTTACACAGAACTTTGACAAGTAAACTTGTCAAAATTGAAAGACCCCACCAATCATTATTGATCAAATCTGTCTTTTCGTATGTCAAAATGTCAGTGACTGTCTAGTCTTTCGGTACATCTACGTACCTACTTGAATCCAAAAGTATGGTAGTATAAGTCGCAACAAACCGACCCACCTCAAAGATCCAGAATACAGACAAGCGATGAACAAGCCCATCAATCCTGTAATTGGTGACAAATGTTCCAGTACAAAATATGGGGCAATCTGATCCTTCTTTTGAATGAAACCAAGCAGCATGGGATCACAACCGGCGTAGTTAGCGAAAATGATTATACTTGACAATACAGCTAGAGTCATTGTCAACCCTACCTAAACAAGTCAGTTCCAAATACAAAAAAAAATGTTTGTCATCTCAAAATTGAACATAATATTTATGTAAATACAAAGTATATGTCTTGTTAGCACGTACTAGTGGAGCTGTCAGAAGCAACGCCCTGCATATATTAAGATAATAAAATGACATTATTGAGACATAAAAACTGAGGAAGATTTTATGCAAAAATTCAAACAGAAAAGAAATCCTGTTCTTACGTGAGAGCTTTTCTATAGGAAGGCATACTGCAGTATCTTTGCACTGTAGTTTGATGACATCCATAGGCTGATAGCCAAAAGACTCCTTGTCCAAAAAAGAGGTTTGGTGTCGTATGCCTCGTAAATGGGTCAAACTTCATGCTTTGTAAAAACATACGAGGCGCAAAGTTAGCATTTCACATTTTCAAAAAAAAATCATGTAAATTTAATATGCGTATATGTATATAGCTTCCAGTCTACTAAATTCGTTTCATTTTTCCTTCTCACTTGAAAAACTCAATCCGATTGTACTCATTAGCAATTTGGAACGACTTAAAAAATCCACCAGCATTTATTGAACCTTGCACAATGATAGCAAGCATCCCAGAAAACATCATTAAAATCTGAAAGCAGTCGGTCCAAACGACGGCTATAATTTAAAAAAAACATATAAAATGACAAAAACTTTATCCGATACATTTATAGGATCACAATTTAATCATACATAAACAAACATACCTTTAAGGCCACCCTATGATGTATTTAGGAAAATATTTTCAAAAAACAGGTTAAGATTAAATTTTTTATCTTCCGTTTTTTACAGTAAAATTTTAGATATGTTTTTGATATGAAATATGTATAGGTAGGTATAAGTAGGACCAATGAGCAAATAAAAACAATGAAATTAAATATATAGAATATTGCATATCACTTTGATGAGTAGTAGGATGTGTCGTGTGTAAAACATGTTATTTTTGCACTGTAACGAACGCTTGACGGTGTCAAAGACCGGTGGTGTGAATCAAAAATAAGTAAGCAATCATATTATTTGCACACATATATTATGTATCAATACTATACAAACATTCAACATATAGGCCCAGCGAGTAATTAAAAAAATCTGATCCGACCGTTTCCAATTAAAGTACTTACTTCAAGCACGTAATAAATAATTACTATCATTTTCAAAAATGGGACTCATTAATTACTATTTCGTCACCGAACGTAGAGCAGCATGTCCTCACATACTTACATCAACCGTGAAGTGGTACAGGTACATTTGAATATAGTATTGTCGTAGTCATTATACAATGTCGTAGTCATCATTACTTAACACTCCATTGCGGTCAAGTAGAGCCTGTTGCATAGTTGACGTAAAAATAAAATGACTGAATTGCAGTTTAAAATTGTGAATGAAAAGCAACAGTTTTTTGAAATAATTTTAGTTAACTGATTTGTTCCAAATTGTTTTTTTAACGCAAAAATTCGTTTGATATACTATATACCATCATGGAAAAGATCAATACAAACTCAATATATAACAAAATAATAGTTGAGCCAATCTATTCTTTCTTTCTTCGCTTAACATGCTCTATACGGTTTAATATAGTAATTTAAGGTTATGCATTACTACTACCCAAAAGTCATTGAATTGGAAGACTTGCTGATTATTTTTATTAGCATGAAAAGGACTCAACTTACAATACTTGTGTACAGCGCTGCAGAGCCTCCAACGACAATCACTGAAATCCAAATGGGAAAGTCGACCACGGCGTTTAATGCCAGTGACGGTGCTAAACAAGAGATTCAAAGTTGACAATGCCAAGTGTCATTATTGTTGAACAAAAAAATGTCATGTACTACTAGCGTATTTACAACTGAACATAAATACATGGCTTGAGTTCATGTAGGTATGCATGTCGGTTGTAAATGCATTTTTAATACGAGTAAGCAAACAATACAAAAACTTGATTTTGGTAGCTGTGCCCACGGTCAGTCAATCATCATCGTCATTGATGATTATTACATTGCATCGAAGTTAATGAATACTGCGAACCAAGCTATAAATTGTTTTGCAAACAAACTCTAGCACAGATCTTCCCCACTATATGTTTACCTATATACATAGTACAGCTCGTCGATACTTGTATATTTGTTGTAATCACTAATCACAGTATATTATAATATGTATGTACTTGAAATAATTACAAGGCGGAGAAAAGTATTATTATAGGTTTCGCACCATAAAGCACCACTCCCATGTACAGCACGATTTGCGTTATGAAAGTGAGTGTAGCAAGAGTGCGAACAGTCTCCGATTTGAACCGCAGTCCCAGGTACTAAAAGAAATAAACATGAGAGACAAGTAGCTAATTTGGAAACGTCTAAAATCAAAACTGTTTTCGTTTTTATCTGCACAAGCGAAAGGTTACATCCATATTTGCATGGAAAGTTGTTTTGCATAATTCAAAGTGGCATGCTAAAAAAGCCTAACTTCTTTGTCGCTTTGACAAATCATGACAAACTAAAAAGGAAATCATGAAATTTTTTTTTGTACTTTGAGTGCGCATCATCTTTTTGCCTATACGATAGCTACAAAAAGGTATCCCGTTTTAAAGTAATTCGGCATTGATGAAATGAAACCTTTCGCTAAATAATCCATTGGATAAATAGTATAGGGAGATAGATGAGTAGGGTTTATTTATATATACCTCATATGCACTTGTCAATTGCAGTCCATATAAAGTAGGGAGAAATAAAAATCCACCAAGTGGAATGTATATAAATGGTCCCAGCACCATCTCTGCAATGATACTTCCATGTGCATAAATCTCTCCCGCAAACCCTAAAAGAATATTAATATTTTTTTTGAATGTTGTTTTAGTTCTAATTGTTGTATGATTGTATAAATCAAACAATCCACCAGTGTAACACATTTACGAATTAGCTATGATTTACTGCATTTACCTAGTACGAGAATAGCGGACATGTAGGTGGCTAGCAAGCTCTGTAACATGGGCAACAAAGAGTGAATAAAAATCAGATATTTAAATTAAAACAGACTTCGTAATCCTAATGCAAAGAAAAAATGATTCGCAACATATTCTTTCTAATTCAGCTTGACGTCACAAATTATAAATAGATAAAAGAGCACAATAACACACCAAACTGGTTGGGATGATTGGCATGGATCGTCCACCTGTAACAACAAAGTAAAATGAACATGTTGTATGTTTGAATATTATGTATGCATCCCTCATCGTATTGTTGAGGAAACATGACGTTTACTTGTGCAACAAGAATCACATTTAATTTATTGGAATGATGACATTCCAGAGTGGGGAACAGTAACAAATAAATATGTCATCCAGGAAGCATAAAGAATTTTTTTTTACGATTATTATCTATTATGTAAAATCTAACTATATGTAAAACATGGGTATGTGTCACTTACCAACAAGAAGGTCCGCATTTGTCTTTTGCTTTTTTACAAATGCATAATAAACCCCAATTAAAATGGACACCGCAATTGTCCCTAGGAAAACGACATAATCCATCACAGTGAACTGACCAGCCATGTTGCCAATTTATCAGGTATTTGATTTGAGGATTTCGAAGTATATATATTTTTTACAAAATCCAGCTGAGGTTATTTCAGTGTGTAAAAACACGAGTCGTCGTCAGTAATCAAGTTAGCATTTGATACTCATAATAGGCGGAATTTCAGACATGTAAGTTTGTTTTAAAAAACACCGTATTATTTTAAATCATGTAAAAAGAATAAAATTGCTTCAATTGTGAAAAACTTCATCATCAAAGTTTATTCACTTTCACTTTGTAAACTTTATTTTAGACACATTTTCTCGACATATAACAAATCATATCGCAAATATCACACAAACACGAACACATGTATATATATGTATGCGTAAAAGTTGGTTTGTAGGAAATAAGGAAGGATTTTTAATTCAACAGGCACATTATATAATTCGACTTTCAATTTTTCTTTCGATACACCGGCTTTGTCAAGATGATGATAAATCGAACATAGAACATCAATATTATTATTGTTCTAAATTTTCAGCGTAGCAAAGCAAGGAAAATGAATTCATCGTTATATATCGCTAGAATGTGACGGCACAACAAAGTAGTTACCTTGTTTGCAGTCTCAATCACTCTGCGAAATCGAAACGATTTATGCCAAGCATATATATATATATCCATTTCGGAGAGACTACGATTGATGCGCTGCGCTGTATTTATGTGTAGGTAACAAAAGTTTACCTGCTTGTCTGAGGATCGGATCCTAACATAAAGTTCATTTTGCTGACTTGGAATTTGTTTGTGTGTAACAATGGTTTTCCTCTCTCAGGTATTCACAAAAAAACATGATAATCATTTTAAATGCAGTTGCTGTATATCTGAAAGTAAATTGCATATGCTTGTATACGCATACCACACATATATACCTATATTATTATGTAATATATAGAAACATGCAAATACGTAAACCATGCATGCAAACATTGCAAACAAGCAACAACAAGCAACGTCTGTCTGTGTTGAAAGGAATAATATACTATGTACGTCCAACCGAATTATTGTGAACAATGCATGATGCACGCACACATTTTTTGTTTTGTTTTGATGGTCTTAGGCTTCAGGCAAATATTTAACTATGCAGGATTTTTTTTCAGTTTAAGAGAGTAAATAGTATAAAATAAAGCAGTAGTAAACAATCTGATTTTTTCCCTTCCATCAGTCAACGTGCTCTTTCATTGTTTTGTAGAAATGATTATGTTAATAATAATAAAAAAATATGAGTCCACTTCAAGGTAACGAAGTAGCCTCAAAGCTATGTAAAATATGCAAGCAGATCATTGTGGATTTGCTTATGGATGGATTAGAACTTTCAATGTATATAACTAATGGGTCTTATATATATGTAGATAGTGCCTTTTATTAAATTTCAAACGGTAAAGGTAGCTGGATTTTGGACCTTGAACAATAATTAATGTTAGCTTTGCATACAAACACTATTGATCGATCATGACTTTTTTTGCGTTATTAGCGCTTCAAATTCCACTAATTAAGTACACAAAAACATATAATAAGGTTATCATGTGATTTTTAAAATGGTAGTAGCAGTTACTAGTTACATTCTACATTCCTATAATATTAATTCATGCATCTGCAGACATAAATACAAATATCTAAAACTCAAACGGTTGTGCAGACTCTTGTCTCTTTCAGAGAGACGGACGTGACAAATAAATCAAACAAAAGTCAGCAGCTCAATCTTTTCGCTACATGATAATAATGAACAACTTCATATCGCGGTTACTTGCTAGTCGTTAGTTGAGTAGAAAAAGCATTCAAAGATCTCATCAGATCATCATACATAACATTACCAATTTACATGCTGAATTTTAAAGAAGTAGAAAAAGGAGGTAGCCAGGGGATATTTGGCTAATATTTTCAAAAATTATAGTTGATGTGTGGTGCGTGATGAGATTAACGCTGAGAAGTATGTAAGTTACATAGTGTAACTTGTATTGAAAATGACATCTCCAGACTCCAGACGCTGAACGATTTAAAAGGACTGATTAAACCAAGATTGCAATATATTGCATTGGGATCGTGTGAGGAATGACGTTATTGTGGTATGAATGTTTTAATGACAACCTGCTTGTTGTGCATGAAATTTGCTTGATTTTGATTTTTGGTTAATGCATTAGTTGGGATTCTCAACTTGAGAGTTGACTTGAGGAAGTTGATATGGGGGAGTCTTGAGACTGGATGAGTAAACTACTTGAGACTGAGCCTAAGATCATGGTTCGCAAAGACAGATTAACTTAAGTTACAGCGCTTTTGTTGATGGTTTTAGGGATGTCCCTGGCTGCATGGCAATGCGTAGCATTTAGTAGTTGTGTTCTTTATATAGAAGAGAGATGAATTTTACTGCCATCATAAAATCTTTATGTTCGTCTAAATCTTTACTAAACAAAATGGTCAATCATAAAAAGGGTTCGTGTTAGCTGTTGCTGCATGGGTTTAAGGCCTGCAATATTTAGCAAAGGTATACGTAGATATTAGGTAAACAATGAGTTTTACACCATTTGCACAAGTTATCCGAAATAATCGTAGAATATAAAAATTGTCCTTTTAGTTCAGTTTGCCATGCCAAAATAGTTAATAAATAGGGTTACATGGTGCATCTTCATGGCCGCGAGAACCGTTTATATCAGTTCGCAGCACAATTTATATCAGCAAAAGGTCCGATTTTTATTTGAACGATCATGACACAATCGTCATCATGAGTACTTATTATCGAAAAATGATGATGTACGACGGGAAAACCTTATTAACTAAAAAGCTTCTATATAGTGATTCAAGATTCTATAATATATGCTCTTGGCATAAAATGTATGAAAGATTATGTGCACTCTCTGCTGCTGCTGCTACTACTTCTTCATATTACCGTTTTTAAAGATTTTGCACGCGAGCAAGTAAAATGTTCAGAAGAAGAAACCTATGAAACTGAACAGCGCAAAACAAATAGTTGTCAAAAATACAACAACAGTAGTAGTGGTCGTAAATCTTTTCCTTGCCATAAGAAAATAATTTATTTAGCAACTTAAAAAGCCGTTAGAAGTTGAAAAGTCCATCTACAGCTTCTGTAACACTTGTAACGGTATACTAATAATGACGTGACGTATGTTATGTAACAACTATTTTCAATCAATGGTGTAATTGTAGTGCCGTCGAAAGTTTGGTGTCCGGATCCAGACCATAATTTTAGAGGCCAAACCCACCCCACACCACAAGTACTTTCACCCCTATGTTTAGAGGCCACAACTCAGTAGGGACCACAATT